>JAVTVY010031861.1:0-112500 GCA_036873755.1 Hanleya hanleyi
GGGAGTTCTGTGTCACTGGTCTCCATTGTAAAGTTAATATCAGGGTGGAGATTGTTAAGTAATTGGAGGATGTTATCACATGTATCAATAGAATTATCCCATAGAAGAAAAATGTCATCAAGATAGCGTTTTAATATTTTTTCAAAGTTAGCTTTTTCGTTTTGGCCATATTTTTCTCCTACTTGCGTGTACAGTTTTTGTTCGAGGTAGCCGAGAGTTAATGTAGCGTAGTTTGGGGCCATCTTTGTCCCCATGGCCGTTCCTAACCTTTGTAAGTAGTGTTTGCCATTAAAATGAAAAGTATTGTTTTCTAATATAAATCGAATGCTTTCGAGAACAAAATCTTTAGAAAATCTGGTGTGCATTTCTTCAGGGAATTTGTCAAACCAAAATCGAATGGCTTCAATTCCCAATGTGTGTGGGATGTTACTGTATAATGATGTTACATCAAAACTCAGTAAAGTAGTATTCACGGTAATGTTTTCCGGAAGATGGTTCAAAAAATCTAGGTCGTCCCGTACGTAACTGGGAATATGTTTGAGAAGAGGTTTTAGTAATATATCTATTAAGTTACTGAGTCTGTGTGTTGGACACATCGGTCCAGCTACGATTGGCCTGAATTTTAAATCTAGAGGCCGTAGTACAGAAATGTATTCTGTACCTTGTTCTATGACTGCTTGTCGTATTATTTCCGATTTGTGAATTTTGGGCAGGCCATAGAAGTTGCTGGTTTTAAAATCAAAATCACAAATGTGTTTTAATTCTTCTTTGGTTAACATAGTGCTGTATTTTTCGGCTAATTTGTTCAATTTTGAAAATATCTTTTTGTCTTCATTGTTGGGAAGTTCATCATAGGTTCTATTATCTCCTAGCATATCTAGTATTTTATATCGATAATAATCGGTATCCATAATGACTACTGCTCCTCCTTTGTCGGCCTCTTTTATGATAATATTATCATTTTCCTGTAATTTTTTAAGAGCTTTTCTGTGCTTAAATTGGATATTGGGTTTAGGGTTTGAATCACTTATAGTAAGTGGTTGATTAGATAAATTGTCAAGAAAACGATCTAAATGTCTATCCCTCCCTTTTTGTGGTTCCCTATTTGACGAGTTCCTTACTAAAGATTCGCCCGTATGAATACCACCAGGCTGATAGTGCTGCTCCCTTAACCTAAGTTTTCTACTAAAGTCCCTAACGTCTTTGTCTAATTCTGATGGATTAGCAGAAGGGGTAGGTGTAAATTTTAAGCCTAACATAAGTACATCAATTTCTTCAGAAGACAAATCAAAAGTCGATAGATTAATTACCTTGGGTAATTTCGATTCTGATAAGGTCGTCTCGGACGTAGATTGTGCCGATGGCGCACTTCTAAAAAATTACCCTGATCATCATAATTGTCAATATTGTCTACATCATCATCTGAGAGATTCCTCACATGTGGTTCCTCGACTTGAACAGTAGTTGACGGTCCATTGTATCTTCTGGCACTATTCATCGAATGATTTGCTCGCTGAGGTCGGTTAACTGTGTTCACACGGAATGAGTTCTCACTTGTCCTTGGCCTCTGATCCCTTTGCCTGGTGTTCACCGGGGAATTATTTCCTCTGGGTTGTTGTCGCGGAGCCGAGGGGGTTCTTGGGGGAATGGTAATACCATCATGTCGCTGATTGGCACGTCTTGGGAGTTGGCGTCTCGTCATATCAGCATATGAAGGTTGCTGACGTTGTCTAGGTGGATTGACAGGCTGGTTTGGAAGATTTCTCAACCATTCTTCCTTTTTAGACCAGATATCTTGCGACCTCTCTTCTTCGCGCCCAGTATCACGCTGCCAAATTTCCAGTAACTTTGATTTTATAGAGTTTTCAAATTGGTTTGAAATGGTTTTCGACATTTCTTCGTCGATTTTAGAGTACTGGGACACATACCTTTCATGTTTGTCCTCCAGGATTTGGATTTCTGCAGTCAAACGAGTGATAGAAAGTCCCTTTTTAATGTCTTGTTGTGTGGTGGGTTCCGTCTCGTCTATTTCCACACTGAATTTTTTCGGTACAAACGGGGTTTCCAAATTCAGGAATGATTTGTATACCAATGCCGTTTTTTGGCATCGTAAAGCGTTGTAATACGCAAGTTTCCGCTCATTAAGGTTCATTTTCCAAACACGGATTATTTTCCGCCTCTGTCTGAAAGCTTCCTCTTCAACATAATTAGTGGAAAAAGCCTGCATACCGCCGTACATTTTTTCCACATAGTCTTTGAGGTTTGTCGTTTCTGTCTCGACACTATCATCCATGCCGATATATTTACAAATACTGTCCAGTCTTTTTTGTAAATCTCCAATCATGGTATGCATAGTTTCCTGAGTTTTGGCCGTTTTCTGAATGACGGCCATCATTTCAGGAACGCCACTGTAGTTCCATGGGGTTGAACCGGTACCGGAAGGCATCTTTCTCGCCGAATATATATAGTGAAAAGGTAAAAGAGTCTAACGAGAAGAAATATAAATGAAAAAAAGATTAACTGCCAACACGGTCACATAGCTCTGATGCGCATTTCTGCTGTTTTACTTCAGCTTCTTCAGAGAGCAAGTAATATTATTTTCATTACAGTGGGCTTTTTATAGCATAATTATATAACAACAAAATGGCCATAGTAACAAACAAGTAAAGACATAATGCTCAATCGTATTCGATACAGTAAACAATAGAAATTGTCCGAACATGTACGGATTAACTTATTTCGTCATTAGCTCGCATTATATATATATATATATGTGTAAAAAATCTCCACAAGTGAAGATATACAGCAGAGCTGCCTTTGTATGTGGTAAAACTATATAAACAAATAACTACACAAAGATAGCATGATGGAGTTTCCGATACTGTATTATACTTGAAACGTTTTCACATCTTTGGATGTTCTTCTACAAGTAAATATTACATTCAAACGAGCATATATAGTCGCGGTTACCAGGCCAAACATGGTCTGGTAACATAGCACGTGACCACAACATGTTACAACTTAGCACAGTTTAGCCTTTGGCTTTGTTTTATAATTAATACAAATAATTCGACCCCTGTGGGGTATTAGTGTTGTGTATTAAAGTCACATGGCGAAAAGTCGGTCTAGCCCTCTAGTCTTAGTACCGCCTTTGTAAAAGTCCTTCGAAAATGAACAATAAAGCCCGAAATACTGGCTGTACTTTGAATTAACTTATTTAGTTTATCGTCCGCCAAACGCCTTTGGAGAGAAAAAAATCTTATTTTTGTCCATATTTTCAACACGTACATTTCGACTTTTATAATTATGTCTTTCTCTTTTATTCTGAGGTCCTCTATTTGACACAGTCTGTGTTGTTGGTCCGGTCATATGTCGGTTTCTCCAGAAATTTTGTTTAATATATATATGGCATTTAGAAAGTACTCTAATAAATATTAAGGGAATAATCCTGAATAGATCAGGTTTATAAAAGGTTGCATTTAAAATTGTTCACTAAATGATAGGAAATTCTGTTTGAGTATTGGGTGTTTAAAACATTTGTTTTATTATCTGAGAATTGGAAAGAAATTATTTGACAGTTAACATCTGTTTTAATGAAGAAATGGAGTTGTTCCGAAATACGAGATAGTTCAGTTCTGAAATGCAAACGGTGTGAATTATGGTAAATAGTAATGGGTGATATGTGTAGGTCAGTTCATGAATGTTGCCGAAAACAAGCAAATACTATGCAAACATTGCTACTCTTATACCGAATGTCAGTTCATGAGATCGTTCTTCAGTTATTGCAGTAAAAAGCTTAGAATGGTCAAATCTGGGGTCAAGTCCATGGTGGCCATGTTGGATTATGCAGATGGGTGAAAAACAGTCGCAGCCATCCTCTCACTCATACCAAACCACTGGGCCAGTATGATCTCAGTCAGTAGACTCGTTCTTGAGTTATGCCAGTGAAAAGCTGACTTAGCATGGATGCCGAAAAACAATCCCAGCCATCGTCTCCCACATATCAAATCACTCTCCAAGAATGAAGTCAATCGGACAAAAAAAATCTTCAAATTGCTTTTTACGCCTCAGCCTATTAGGAGGTTGCGTGGTTCTGTCGTCGGCATGTACGTCCGGTCGGTCGTCCGGTCGTCAACAATTCTTGTGACCGGTCTAGAAGCCAAATCGTTGCCTCTAGAGACTTCAAATTTGGTGCACAGGATTGTTGGGTGGTTGTCCACAAGCCTATATTGTGGTTTCATCACAACATCACACAAAATTTCCATATGACGTTGTGAACGTGATAGAAGGTAAACCGTTTCAGCTAGGGACTTCAAAGGACGAGTTGCGGTAAGATAGCGGGCGGTACGCTGACTGTCTATTGTCAAGCCGCTATTATGTGGAAGCTCTGTGACGCTGTGCTGAACAGCGGAATCCCCAGGTCTAAAAATAAATGACACCGGTTTCGAGGTTAGGCTACTCCAAACGAATTTATCGTTTCACATACAACATAACTCTAAATATGTTTTTTTTAGTCCAGTATTTTAATGAATTTTACCTCGTCATTTATCTGACAATTTCATTTTATTTTGATTCTTTAAACTGCTCTCGTCAATTTCATGCCCTTTCAGTCGTTTCCAATCAACCGTCGTGATATGAATGAAACATAGTTGAAAACGGCGTTAAATCCTACTACTTACTTACTTGGATTCCAGTCAAATGACTGGTACAACAAACAACTCCTGTTGGCACGAGAATTGCCTGTCAGATGAATATATCCAATCGGACCTCAGGTGGGGAAAAACTTCATGTTTACATCTCGTATTTTTTTATTTTTTTTTGCAAACACTTTGCCCTTGACCTTTCGACACGTGCGAAAGGAAGAAGAGTGCGAGACATATTATTGGGTGTTGCTGGTTCAATCTTTTCTCGAGCAGATCTGTCGCACCGCCCTCTACATCGCTGGAAAATCGATACTTTTACGTCTTTATCATGCGCTCATCCACCCCGAGCCCAATGAAATTGTGAAACAGATACTTTTCTTGCACAGTTCGCATTTCACTTTTCCAAAGGTGATCATCCTGACATCAGCCGATCACTTAAAAAATATATAAATCGGCTGCTCTGATTATGATGCCTTCAACATAATAGTTCTGAATAAAAATTGACGAATAAAAAAGTTCGAAGATCGACTTGAACGTAGAAGTTAACCAACGCACATACTGTATACTTTTGTCAAATTCGAATTATAAATATATATATTTATGATTTATACTTTCAATTATAAATGAAGACGTTTTAAAGTTCTATTATGCTTCATAATTCGAAGAAAATAATCTCAAGTTTTTATGAATACGAATACGAAAAAAAAAAAAATCAATGTCAAAGACACGATTCGAACTCACAAATGCAAACTATGATTCACCTAAGCACACGAACTTACCACACGGCCACTGGCGTAATCGCTTTTTGCAGAGACGTATATGGAATTGCAACACTTCGTACCAGGTTGCAAAAAACAACGAATTGATTTTTCAATATTTTTCAAAAAACACTTCTTGAACCAAAATGAAATTAACACACATGAAACATTATTATATAATAACGAAATTACTATCAGAATGAATTTGGTTTGCGAGGTGTTTTTTCCGGAATTTAGGAAAACACTATGGGAATTCCCCCCAAAAGTGTAAAAAACGCACATTTGCAGGTTTTTACACTCTATTAACTTGCACACTATGCATAATTTTGGATCGATTTTTCTCGTGCATACCCAGCTACTGTTTTACTTTAAAATATTCGAACTTGGCAGTTATACTGCTAAAATGAAAATTTTGTTCCTTACTGCAACACCTATAGGACAGAAATCCATCTTACTGCAACTCGTCCTTTGGCATACAGGATTTTTGGGTGGTCAACCAGATGCCTTTTGAATTTGGGTACATTACAAGATTTTTGTGGTTTCCATGGCAACGTCACGCAAAATGTGCATATGGCGATGTTAACGAGATAAAAGCCACACAGTTTCAGATAGGGACTTCAAATTTGGTTTATAAAACCCATGTCCAAGCAAGCAGGATTGTTGGGTGGTCAACCACAAGCCTATGGAATTTGGAAACATGGCGATGATTTTTGTGGTTTCCATGGCAACGTCACGCAAAATATCCATATGACGATGTGAACGCGATAGAAGCCTAACCGTTGTAGCTAGAGATTTCAAATTTGCTATGTAGCATTGTTGGGTGGTCAACCACAAGCCTATCAACGTTGGGCACCTTGTGATGATTTTTGTGGTTTCCATGGGACGTAACGCAAACTGTCCATATGGCGATGTGAACGCGATAGAAGCCAAACAGTCTCAGCTAGAGACTTCAAATTTGGCTTGCAGAATTGTTGGGTGCATGTCCGTCCGGTCGGTCGTCCGGTCGTCAGTCGTCAACAATTCTTGTGACCGGTCCAGAAGCCAAACCGTTGCCTCTAGAGACTTCAAATTTTGGGGCACAGGATTGTTGGGTGGTCAACCACAAGCCTATAGAATTTGGGCACATTGTTGTGATTTTTGTGGTTTCCATGGCAACATCACTCAAAATGCCCATATGACGCTGTAAACGTGATAGAAGGTAAACCGTTACAGCTAGGGACTTCAAATGTGGCATGCAGGGTTGTTGGGTGGTCAACCACAAGCCTTTTGAATTTGGGTACATCTTTGTGGTTTCCAAGGCAACGTCACGCAAAATGTCCATATGGTGAACGCGATAAATCTGCTTGATCATAGATGGTAAGAGACATACAATCAACAGGTACCCAGGGGTTCATACAGTTTTTGCTATCAAAAACTATTACTAGGCTTCAAAATATGAATATGACTATTAGCAGGCGCTATCAAAAACCGATCCATTCAAAGCCCGTTCCTTCTCATTCACCAAACGCTATATAGACGATCTTCTCGCTGTGGATAATCGCTATATAAATGACGCAGTGAAGGATATATATCCACCTTCACTGGATTTGAAGGAAACTACAGATAGCCCTACAGGCACATCTTATTTAGATCTCTATCTCTATAAAAATGAAGCGGGCATTCTCTCTCGTCGACTTTATGACAAAAGAGATGATTACAATTTCGACATCGTAAACTATCCCTTTCTGGACAGTAATATTCCAGTGGGACCTGCATATGGCGTATACATATCTCGCTTAGTAGCATTTGCTAGATCCTGTGTTAAATGTGACGATTTTAATCAACGTCACAAAACACTGTTACAGAAACTTATAAAACAGGGCTATTCCACCAAACGGCTCCACTCAAATTTTCTCAAATTTGGCGATACATATCGCATGCTGATAGCAAAATACGAACGTAGCGTACAAGATCTATGGCGCTACGTTTCGTAACTTGTGTCTAATTCCGCTTAACCCGGGGCTAGGGGCCGTATGAACCCATGTACTTTAAGATCCTCATGGTAATCATATGAACAGTCACAATCAAAGCGTGACTGAGATACATCATTCTTTAGATGACGACTTTGCAACGAATATTATGGATTAAGAATACTGATCAGCGATACGGATTTGATATTTTTGGAACATCATGATGTCTTGCCGGCATCATTGAAAACTGTTGACCGCTTCTCTCTTGTAGGAAACAAGCCTATGTTTATGTATACTATGATTGTCTTTTTGAATTTGGTGCTAATACTGTTATATGGAATATGGAATAGGTCTTTGGATTATGGATGCGGATATTCTCTAATGGACGACGGCTGAATTATGGATGACGGACTTGTAATCCAATGAAAATCGGAATACTTTTATTATTGTTCAGAGTATTATTGGGGTTCAAAGCCAGAATGGCATGAAGCCTTTTGTTTTTTGTTCAAAATATTTTTGTTCTTCCGCCATATATTTCGCACGCGATATGTCAAATTATTTATTATAGTCCTCCAATGGATACAACCTCCCACACTGAATATATCACATTTTGATCCTTTCCAAGCCACTGCTAAAGCATCTTCAGCATTCAACCAAATCTTTCAGTCTTTTACATATTCTAAAATTGTCTGGCTGATGGGTTGTTGCACCTTTTAGGTGCTGCCTCATGTTAGTTATTGCACTGACAGGATTATTTCGCATCGCAGCCATATTGGATATCAAACCACCGTCCAAGTTTGATGTTAATCGAACATATAATTTTTGAGTTATTGCAGTCACAGGCTGATGTAGCATGACTGAACAGGGGTCAAGTTCACGATGACCCGGCGGGTTATATGGGATTATGCCGGTTGCCAAAAAACAATCCCAACCATCCTCTCGCTCATACCAACCCACTTTCCAAGTTTGATGTGAATCGGACAAATCACTTTTGAGTTATTGCAGTGACAAGCTCTAAGTGTCGCATGGCGGAAAATCTACCCAACACATCACGTGAGTAGTATATAAAGAGTAAATTGGACCGGATTTACCTACATTTAAACTAGGTCAAGGTCAAGTGGCGATCACGTGACGATCATGTGATCGATGGAGGAAACTACCTCCAACACAGAAGAGTTCCAATCTAGGGGGAGGTAACTCTGGGTGACTATAGTTCCGGCAACCTGTAACCTTTGTATTCTTCCGCGGTGATGCGGTCTGGCGGTGATGCGGTCGCGGAAGAAAGCTTCCGCGGAGAAAAAGTAGTCCCTAGACTTGAAATACGCTGCATGGTCCGATTGGGTCGAGTGAGGTATCAAAGTGAAGCATTCGTGAAAGGGCATCTGATGGGCTGGGTGTGGGGTTGAAATATCGGCATTCTGCGCATGCGCGGTGGCCCAAGGGTATGAAAATAGACGTTTTGGAGCTAGGGGAGCCACTAGTGCACCAATGGGGTCGAGTGAGGTATCAAAGTGAAGCATTCATGAAGGGCCATCTGATGGGCTGGGTGCGGGGTTGAAATATCGGCATTCTGCGCATGCGCGGTGGCCAAAGGGTATGGAAATAGACGTTTTGGAGCTAGGGGAGCCCCTAGTGGACCAATGGGGTGGAGTGAGGTATCAAAGTGAAGCATTCGTGAAGGGGCATCTGATGGGTTGGGTGTGCGATAGGAATATCATTCTGCGCATGCGCAGACAGGGAATTGTGGGAAAAGGGTATGGAAATAGACGTTTTGGGAGCTAGGGGAGTCCCTAATGGGCCGATGGAGTCGTATGAGGTATCAATGTGAAGACTATGTGAGGGGGTGTATGACTGGACTAGTGGCTCGAGCGTTGTCACCATTCTACGCATGCGCAGACAGGGAATTGTGGGAAAAGGGTATGGAAATAGACGTTTTGGGATCTAGGGGAGCCCCTAATGGGCCGATGGGGTCATATGAGGTTTCAATGTGAAGCATTCGTGAAGGGGCATCCAGTCATGGGTGGGTGCATGTAAAAATTTTCCTGAAAAAAACAACAACGGAACACGGACTTTATCGAAAAATCCGAGAAAATGCCTATATGCGATATGGGGGGTATATAGGTCGCCGGGCTTAACGGGGCTTGCCTATCAATAAAGTTATCTCCCTCTAGTTCCAGGGTGGGTGTATGTAAAATTTTTCCTGAAAAAATACAGAACACGGACTTTATCCTAAATTACGGGAAAATGCCTATATGGGGTATGGGGGGTATAGGACCATCCTGGGAAACCTACTTCTCGACATTTGCGGTATAGGTTGTGGGGTCTCGTTTTCTTAGTCTCGTCAAGACAAACATGATAGGAAGTGTCGCGGAGCGAATCGGTGAAATTTTTGAAAAAGTACCATACAGCCCATATAGACCCATATAGGCCCATACTGGGGGTATAGGACCAATGTTTGTCCCACTGGGAAACCTACTTCTAGACATTTGCGGTATGGTTGTTTGGATTTGTTTTCTTAGTCTCGTCAAGACAAACATGATAGGAAGTGTCGCGGAGCGAATCGGTGAAATTTTTGAAAAAGTACCATACAGCCCATATAGACCCATATAGGCCCATATTGGGGGTATAGGACCAATGTTTGTCCCACTGGGAAACCCACTTCTAGACATTTGCGGTATGGTTGTTTGGATTTGTTTTCTTAGTCTCGTCAAGACAAACATGATAGGAAGTGTCCCGGAGCGAATCGGTGAAATTTTTGAAAAAGTACCATACAGCCCATATAGACCCATATAGTCCCATACTGGGGGTATAGGACCAATGTTTGTCCCACTGGGAAACCTACTTCTAGACATTTGCGGTATGGTTGTTTGGATTTGTTTTCTTAGTCTCGTCAAGACAAACATGATAGGAAATGTCGCGGAGCGAATCGGTGAAGTTTTTGAAAAAAGTCACCGAGACCCATATAGACCCATATAGTCCCATACTGGGGGTATAGGACCAATGTTTGTCCCACTGGGAAACCCACTTCTAGACATTTGCGGTGTGGTTGTTTGGATTTGTTTTCTTAGTCTCGTCAAGACAAACATGATAGGAAGTGTCCCGGAGCGAATCGGTGAAATTTTTGGAAAAAGTCACCGAGGCCTGGGTAGGCTCATAGAGACCCATATACTGGAGTATAAGCCCAATGTATGTATAAATCCATACTGGGTGGACGTGTTGGGGTCTAGGTGGGTCACTAATGGTCCAATGGTGTCGTATGAGGTCTTATTTTGAAGCTCTCATGCAGGAGCACTTGACTACACTAATGGTTCGTCAGTGTTCAATAGTGTGCGCATGCGCAGCCTGGCCGTAGTAGAGAAAGCAGGCATTTTTGGGGTATGTGGGTGTGTGTTTGGGGTAGGGATGGGCTATTCACGGTTCGAATGGGTCGTGTGAGGTATCAATGTGAAGCTTGTGTGGGGTAGAGTCAGAATGGGTGGACGTGTTGGGGTCTAGGTGGGTCACTAATGGTCCAATGGTGTCGTATGAGGTCTTATTTTGAAGCTCTCATGCAGGAGCACTTGACTACACTAATGGTTCGTCAGTGTTCAATAGTGTGCGCATGCGCAGTCTGGCCGTAGTAGAGAAAGCAGGCATTTTGGGGGGTATGTGGGTGTGTGTTTGGGGTAGAGATGGACCGCTATGGGTCCGAATGGGTCGTGGAAGGTGTCAAAGTGAAGCTTGTGTGGGTTAGAGTCAGAATGGTGTGTTTTTAAGTGCAAGTCGCGTTAATCTGCGCATGCGCAGTTGGTTGTAGTAAGTAAAGTGGCCATTTTGGGGCAGTACATGAAGGTATTTGGGGTCGAGATGGGCTATTCACGGTTCGAATGCGTCCTGGAAGGTGTCATCTTGTAGCTCTCGGGGTGTAGACCCCGATTTGAGGGCTGTTCACGTCACCTGTGACGTCATCAGTGACGTCATCAGTACGAGTAGTAAGTAAAGTGGGTATTTTGGGGCAGTGAAAGGAAGGTATTTGGTGTAGAGATGGACCATCCTTGGTCCGAATGCGTCCTGAGAGGTGTCATTTTGTAGCTCTCGGGGTGTAGACCCCGATTTGGGGGCTGTTCACAGCATCTGTGACGTCATTGGTGACGTCATCAGTACGAGTAGTAGCGAAAGTGTGCATTTTGGGGCAGTGAAGGAAGGTATTTGGGGTAGGGATGCTTCATCCTCAGTCCGAATGCGTCGTGTGGGGTGTCATCTTGTAGTTCTCGGCATGCAGACCTCGATTTGAGGGCTGTCCACAGCATCTGTGACGTCATTGGTGACGTCATCAGTAGGAGTAGTAGCGAAAGTGAGCATTTTGGGGCAGTGAAGGATGGTATTTGGTGTAGAGATGGACCATCCTTGGTCCGAATGCGTCATGGGAGGTGTCATGTTGTAGCTCTCGGGGTATAGACCCCAATTTGAGGGATATCCACAGCATCTGTGACGTCATTGGTGACGTCATCAGTACGAGTAGTAGCGAAAGTGGGCATTTTTTAGCAGTGAAGGATGTTACTTGGTGTAGACATGGACCATCCGCGGTGCGAATGCGTCGTGTGAGGTGTCATCTTGTAGCAACGCCCACCAACGCCATTCTTAATGCTTCAACGCCCTGGTGAAATAGCTCAGAAGCTCTGATATTCCATGGAATTGTCACTAATTCTTCGAAATGCAGTGACGCCCGTCAACGCCCGTCGTTACACCTTAACACTCTAACATAACGCCATGATATAGACCGGAGAGAGAACAACAACAGCAACAACAACAACAAGGATGACACATGACAACAACAACAAGAAGTTTTTTCATATAGTTTATTCTCCCCAATGTTACATCATACCCACGCTGGGGGAGCCGCGTTGGGTATATTTACAATTCAAGAAGATTCTTGTCCAATCAGAGGCCACCATTTGCATCTGTCATATTCGTTCCTGTCCGTTAGATGTATTCTCGGCTACTCTTGTCCAATCAAAAATCGCCATTTCAGAAAGTTCCATCTTCGGCCATGTTCGCTCTGAACCGTTTGTTCTAATCGTCGTCGGGCAGGCCAGGATACCGTTGAGGAAACATATCCTCAGATAGTTGTTTGTGCATTCTGAGTATCTATCAGTGCATGGGTGAATACTTTCATCCGATGGGGGTGGTGGGTCAGTTTAACCACGAAGAACGTAACATTGGTGACCCTCTCCACTATCCACTTGGTGTTGGGACGCTGTTCATAGGCCCATTCCAAGGGATCCACAGTGTCCAGTTGGGCCAGCATCGTCTCTAGCGACGCCCGATTGGTGATTGTGAAAGGATGGTCGTACACTGGGTTGATGGCACTGGAATAGAAATAGCAAAATCCACGCGTCATCTTATGGCATAAGATGTACCCAAATGCTACATTTAATGTGAAGGACGTAGGTTGGTCATTGAAGATGGCTTCCACGTAGCTGCGTAGACGGGCGAGGTCGGTCAGTCGGAAATTGTACAAGTCCAATACAGGGCGATGACGGTGGAAGCAGTGTCGGATCATGGACCAATGGCGTCGATACATCTCACTCACTGGATGATCTTCGGGTAAGAGATCGCTGGGAACATCCACCGCATCTTCCAGAAAATGTTCGTTGTTGTCAGGCGTATGACTGGAAACAGAAATGCTAGGGACCAGCTGGATATCTAGGCTCTTCTGAGTTGTGGGTATAGGCGGGCTCTCCGTGATCGCATCACCAGTGGCATTCTCCGCCCCGGGTTCATCTTCAGTGGATCTGTCCCTCCTGGGTGCCTCTTTAGTGGGAAGTTGTCCCTCATACCGTGGTGACGGACCATGAATCAAACGCTCATGCCGTTTTAACTGACTGGGTCGTTTGAAGAGTTGACCACATTCTTCGCATGGACGCTTGGGTGGCCCATGAATTGAACGTTCATGGCGCTGTAAATGATCTGGGCGCTGAAACGATAGTGTAGGCCTACATATCGTACAGCTATACCGGGCGGTTCCATCGTGCTTGGTAGCCTCATGGCGGCGCAAGTCGTGCCGGCGAGTGAATGATTTCGAGCACGTAGTACAAGTGAACATCTTGGTGGTTGACAGAGTGTCTGATGAAACGGCCAGGCCGTTTCCTTTTTATAGCAAGCTAGCTGTTGATCTATTTTTAGCACAATCAGTTCAACTTGGACGTCAGCGACAAGAACCCGGATGTAGGCGCAGACGTCAGCGACAAGAACCCGGATGTAGGCGCGGACGTCAAACAGGTGCACGCTCCTGTGGTGCACCATGTACCCTAGGATGTTCACGAATGTTCCACCATCCCGGCCTTCTATCAGGCCCAGGTCAGAAGCTCTCATGGCCTGCATGTGAATGGTCAGTCATATTGTGCGTATGTATGTGTGCGTCAGTGTGTATGCATCTGTGTGTGCGTGTATGCGTCTGTGTGTATGTGTGTGCGTGTGTGTATGCGTGTATGTGTGTATGCGTGATGTGGCGGTGATTACGAGCTTGGTAGGATTCTAGATTAACCTGGGAAGGATGGGCAGTTCCATTTGGACCAATCAGCGGTCGAGAAAAAGAACCAATCCGCGGTCGAACAATCAGCCAATCGATAAGCACCGGATTTTTCCATACCTCGGGGACTTGGGGTCCCTACGGTAGTCTTTCGACGCGGTCCGCGCGTGCATCCGGGTACTTCACGTTACGCGTGTGTATTGGTCACCTCCGTGTCTTTTCGGTACCCGTATGGAACACACAGCTAAAGGACCCGGATAGAAGTACCCGGAAGTAGGCGCGGACGTCATTGACAAGAGCCCGAATGTACAAGAACCCGGATGTACCCGGATGTAAAAGTGCCCGGATGTTTACGAATGATCCACCATTCCGGACTTCTATCAGGTCCATGTCCAGAAGCTCTCATGTCCTGCATGTGAATAGTCATATTGTGTGTGTATGCATGTGTGTATGCGTGTGTGTGTGTGTGTGTATAGGATTGTGTGTGTGCGTGCGTGTATGCAAGTGTGTGTATGCGTCTGTGTATGCAAGCGTTTGTGTGCGTATGCAAATGTGTGTTTGCGTGTGTGTGTATGTGCGTGCGTGTGTGTGTGTGTAGGTGGTTGTGAGTGTGTGTGCGTGTGCGTGCATGTGCGTATGTATGTGGAAACCTTTACACCGCGCGCGCCGGGGTCAAAGGTCAGTTCCGGTCACGCGTCGGCGTCAAAGGTCACTTCCGGTCACGTGAACGGAAGCGGAAGTGACCTCACAGAGGTCATATGCAAATGTCACTTCCGACCTCTGGGCTCCACAGGCTTTGAGCTCCAAGAGCTCCGATCCAAGAAACACACTCGCAAGCACACACATACACACACACACAGAGGCATACATACACACACATACATACGCTCATGCACGCACACGCACACACACTCACAACCACCTACACACACACGCACACACATACACACACACGCAAACACACATTTGCATACGCACACAAACGCTCGCATGCACAGACGCATACACACACTTGCATACACGCACGCACACACACAAGCCTATACACACACACACACACACACACGCATACACACATGCATACACACACAATATGACTATTCACATGCAGGACATGAGAGCTTCTGGACATGGACCTGATAGAAGTCCGGAATGGTGGATCATTCGTAAACATCCGGGCACTTTTACATCCGGGGACTTTTACATCCGGGTACATCCGGGTTCTTGTACATTCGGGCTCTTGTCAATGACGTCCGCGCCTACTTCCGGGTAATTCTATCAGGGTCCTTTAGCTGTGTGTTCCATACGGGTACCGAAAAGACACGGTGACCAATACACACGCGTAACGTGAAGTACCCGGATGCACGCGTGGACCGCGTCGAAAGACTACCGTAGGGACCCCAAGTCCCCGAGGTATGGAAAAATCCGGTGCTTATCGATTGGCTGATTGTTCGACCGCTGATTGGTTCTTTTTCTCGACCGCTGATTGGTCTAAATGGAACTGCCCATCCTCCCCAGGTTAATCTAGAATCCTACCAAGCTCGTAATCACCGTCACATCACGCATACACACATACACGCATACACACACGCACACACATACATAGACACATACACCCACATACACACGCATACATACACACAGACGCATACACACATACACACACACACACACACATGCAGACGCACACGTACACACACACACACGCACACACAGATGCATACACACTGACGCACACATGCATACGCACAATATGACTGACCATTCACATGCAGGCCATGAGAGTTTCTGACCTGGGCCTGATAGAAGGCCGGGATGGTGGAACATTCGTGAACATCCTAGGGTACCTGGTGCACCACAGGAGCGTGCACCTGTTTGACGTCCGCGCCTACATCCGGGTTCTTGTCGCTGACGTCCGCGCCTACATCCGGGTTCTTGTCGCTGACGTCCAAGTTGAACTGATTGTGCTAAAAATAGATCAACAGCTAGCTTGCTATAAAAAGGAAACGGCCTGGCCGTTTCATCAGACACTCTGTCAACCACCAAGATGTTCACTTGTACTACGTGCTCGAAATCATTCACTCGCCGGCACGACTTGCGCCGCCATGAGGCCTAGGCTACCAAGCACGATGGAACCGCCCGGTATAGCTGTACGATATGTAGGCCTACACTATCGTTTCAGCGCCCAGATCATTTACAGCGCCATGAACGTTCAATTCATGGGCCACCCAAGCGTCCATGCGAAGAATGTGGTCAACTCTTCAAACGACCCAGTCAGCTAAAACGGCATGAGAGTTTGATTCATGGTCCGTCACCACGGTATGAGGGACAACTTCCCACTAAAGAGGCACCCAGGAGGGACAGATCCACTGAAGATGAACCTGGGGCGGAGAATGCCACTGGTGATGCGATCACGGAGAGCCCGCCTATACCCACAGCTCAGAAGAGCCTAGATATCCAGCCGGTCCCTAGCATTACTGTTTCCAGTCATACGCCTGACAACAACAAACATTTTCTGGAAGATGCGGTGGATGTTCCCAGCGATCTCTCACCCGAAGATCATCCAGTGAGTGAGATGTATCGACGCCATTCGTCCATGATCCGACACTGCTTCCACCGTCATCGCCCTATATTGGACTTGTACAATTTCCGACTGACCGACCTCGCCCGTCTACGCAGCTACGTGGAAGCCATCTTCAATGACCAACCTACGTCCTTCACATTAAATGTAGCATTTGGGTACCAACACCAAGTGGATAGTGGAGAGGGTCACCAATGTTACGTTCTTCGTGGTTAAACTGACCCACCACCCCCATCGGATGAAAGTATTCACCCATGCACTGATAGATACTCAGAATGCGCAAACAACTATCTGAGGATATGTTTCCTCAACGGTATCCTGGCCTGCCCGATGACGATTAGAACAAACGGTTCAGAGCGAACATGGCCGAAGATGGAACTTTCTGAAATGGTGACTTCTGATTGGACAAGAGTAGCCGAGAATACATCTAACGGACAGGAACGAATATGACAGATGCAAATGGTGGCCTCTGATTGGAAAAGAATCTTCTTGAATTGTAAATATACCCAACGCGGCTCCCCCAGCGTGGGTATGATGTAACATTGGGGAGAATAAACTATATGAAAAAACTTCTTGTTGTTGTTGTTCTCTCATGTGTCATCCTTGTTGTTGTTGTTGCTGTTGTTGCTCTCTCTCCGGTCTATATCATGGCGTTATGTTAGAGTGTTAAGGTGTAACGACGGGCGATGACGGGCGTCACTGCATTTCGAAGAATTAGTGACAATTCCATGGAATATCAGAGCTTCTGAGCTATTTCACCAGGGCGTTGAAGCATTAAGAATGGCGTTGGTGGGCGTTGCTACAAGATGACACCTCACACGACGCATTCGCACCGCGGATGGTCCATGTCTACACCAAGTAACATCCTTCACTGCTAAAAAATGCCCACTTTCGCTACTACTCGTACTGATGACGTCACCAATGACGTCACAGATGCTGTGGATATCCCTCAAATTGGGGTCTATACCCGAGAGCTACAACATGACACCTCCCATGACGCATTCGGACCAAGGATGGTCCATCTCTACACCAAATACCATCCTTCACTGCCCCAAAATGCTCACTTTCGCTACTACTACTGATGACGTCACCAATGACGTCACAGATGCTGTGGACAGCCCTCAAATCGAGGTCTGCACGCCGAGAACTACAAGATGACACCCCACACGACGCATTCGGACTGAGGATGAAGCATCCCTACCCCAAATACCTTCCTTCACTGCCCCAAAATGCACACTTTCGCTACTACTCGTACTGATGACGTCACCAATGACGTCACAGATGCTGTGAACAGCCCCCAAATCGGGGTCTACACCCCGAGAGCTACAAAATGACACCTCCCAGGACGCATTCGGACCAAGGATGGTCCATCTCTACACCAAATACCTTCCTTTCACTGCCTCAAAATGCCCACTTTACTTACTACTCGTACTGATGACGTCACCGGTGACGTCACAGGTGACGTGAACAGCCCTCAAATCGGGATCTACACCCCGAGAGCTACAAGATGACACCTTCCAGGACGCATTCGAACCGTGAATAGCCCATCTCGACCCCAAATACCTTCATGTACTGCCCCAAAATGGCCACTTTACTTACTACAACCAACTGCGCATGCGCAGATTAACGCGACCCATTCGGACCCATAGCGGTCCATCTCTACCCCAAACACACACCCACATACCCTCCAAAATGCCTGCTTTCTCTACTACGGCCAGACTGCGCATGCGCAGATTGACACGACTTGCATTTAAAAACACGCCATCCTGACTCTACCCCACACAAGCTTCACTTTGACACCTTCCACGACCCATTCGGACCCATAGCGGTGCATCTCTACCCCAAACACACACCCACATACCCCAAAAATGCCTGCTTTCTCTACTACGGCCAGGCTGCGCATGCGCAGACTATTGAACACGGACGAACCATTAGTGTAGTCAAGTGCTCCTACATGAGAGCTTCAAAATAAGACCTCATACGGCACCATTGGACCATAAGTGACCCACCTAGACCCCAACACGACTTTTTCCAAAAATTTCACCGATTCGCTCCGGGACACTTCCTAACGTGTTCTAAATGACGAGACGTGAAAAACAAATCCAAACAACCATACCGCAAATGTATAGAAGTAGGTTTCCCAGGGGGACAAACATTGGACCTATACCCCCAGTATGGGACTATATGGGTCTATATGGGCTGTATGGTACTTTTTCAAAAATTTCGCCGATTCGCTCCGGGACACTTCCTATCATGTTCTAAATGACGAGACTAAGAAAAGAAATCCAAACAACCATACCGCAAATGTATAGAAGTAGGTTTCCCAGTGGGACAAACATCGGTCCTATACCCCAGTATGGGACTATATGGGTCTATATGGGCCTCGGTGACTTTTTTCAAAAATTCACCGTTTCGCTCCGGGACACTTCCTATCATGTTCTAAATGACGAGACTAAGAAAACAAATCCAAACAACCCTACCGCAAATGTATAGAAGTAGGTTTCCCAGTGGGACAAACATCGGTCCTATACCCCAGTATGGGACTATATGGGTCTGTATGGGTCTCGGTGACTTTTTTCAAAAATTTCACCGATTCGCTCCGCGACACTTCCTATCATGTTTGTCTTGACGAGACTAAGAAAACAAATCCAAACAACCACACCGCAAATGTATAGAAGTAGGTTTCCCAGTGGGACAAACATCGGTCCTATACCCCTAGTATGGGACTATATGGGTCTATATGGGGCTCCTCGAACTTTTTCAAAAATTTCACCGATTCGCTCCGGGACACTTCCTATCATGTTTGTCTTGACGAGACTAAGAAAACAAATCCAAACAACCATACCGCAAATGTATAGAAGTAGGTTTCCCAGTGGGACAAACATCGGTCCTATACCCCCCATACCCCATATAGGCATTTTTGTAATTTATGATAAAGTCCGTGTTCCGTATTTTTTCAGGAAACATTTTACATACACCCACCCTGGAACTAGGGGGAGATAACTCTATTGATAGGCAAGCCCCGTTAAGCCCGGCGACCTATATACCTCCATACCCCATATAGACATTTTCCCGGATTTTTCGATAAAGTCCGTGTTCCGTGTTTTTTTTCAGGAAAAATTTTACATGCACCCACCCATGACTGGATGCCCCTTCACGAATGCTTCACATTGATACCTCATATGACCCCATCGGCCCATTAGGGGCTCCCCTAGATCCCAAAACGTCTATTTCCATACCCTTTTCCCACAACTCCCTGTCTGCGCATGCGCAGAATGGTGACAACGCCCGAGCCGCTAGTCCAGTCAGAGGCCCCTTCACGAATGCTTCACATGGATACCTCATATGACCCCATTGGACCATTAGGGGCTCCCCTAGCTCCAAAACGTCTATTTCCATACCCTTTGGCCACCGCGCATGCGCAGGATGCCGATATTTCAACCCCACACCCAGTCCATCAGATGCTCCTTCACGAATGCTTCACTTTGATACCTCACTCGACCCCAGCGGTCCATTAGTGGTTCCCCTAGCTCCAAAACGTCTATTTCCATACCCTTGGGCCACCGCGCATGCGCAGAATGCCGATATTTCAATCCCACACCCAGCCCATCAGATGCCCCCTCACATAGGCTTCACATTGATACCTCATATGACCCCATCGGACCATTAGGGGCTCCCCTAGCTCCAAAACGTCTAGCGGGACCCATACAGGGTCCAGTTTTCGACACTAGGTGACCACATTCCGAAGAAATGGCCAGTTTTCGACACCGGATGTGCCGCCATCTTGAACATACGTGCCGCCATCTTGGATATGTCCCATAATGCACCGGGTCAAAATACTCGCTTCTGATTGGACGAGAGCTCTGTGACGGATTTGAAATACTCGCTTCTGCTTGGACGAGAGCTCCGCATTGCGTCTACGCATGCGCAGAATGATATTCCTACCACACACCCAACCCATCAGATGCCCCTTCACGAATGCTTCACTTTGATATCTCACTCGACCCCATTGGTCCACTAGGGGCTCCCCTAGCTCCAAAACGTCTATTTCTATACCCTTTGGCCACCGCGCATGCGCAGAATGCCGATATTTCAACCCCACACCCAGCCCATCAGATGCCCTTCACGAATGCTTCACATTGATACCTCATACAACTCCATTGGACCATTAGGGACTCCCCTAGCTCCCAGAACGTCTATTTTCATACCCTTGGGCCACCGCGCATGCGCAGAATGCCGATATTTCAACCCCACACCCAGCCCATCAAATGCCCCCTCACATAGGCTTCACATTGATACCTCATACAACTCCATTGGACCATTAGGGGCTCCCCTAGCTCCAAAACGGCTATTTTCATACCCTTTGGCCACCGCGCATGCGCAGAATGCCGATATTTCAACCCCACACCCAGCCCATCAGATGCCCCTTCACGAATGCTTCACTTTGATACCTCACTCGACCCAATCAGACCATTTTATCTAGGGACTACTTTTTCTCCGCGGAAGCTTTTTCCCCCGACCGCATCACCGCCAGGACCGCATCACCGCGGATGAATACATTCCCTGCAACAATTGGAACTCTCCTGTGTTGGAGGTAGCTTTTTGGTCATTCTGTCGGAACTATAGTGCACTTGACCTCTCCTCCTCAAATCCTCCCCAAATGACCTCTACCTCCGGGTGAAATACGGCTCAATTTCACCTAACACTACTACTAAGGTTGTGACTATGTTCGGTACAAATACCTGTACCTCTCATTTGCATGCTTTGAATTACTGGAAGGCTCCAAGCTAACTAATATTCAAAGGAGCTGATGAGTTAATGCAGCATTTACGGTACAACCAATTTCTGGCGTTTATTAAGGAATCCGACCACCATCTAGCAGTGGTGTGGCGAGGAAGCGGAGGGAGGTGCCTGCCCCCACTTCAAAATGTGACGGGGCACATCACCCTTTGTGCCCCCCCCCCCCCCCACTCACACATTGCGCTCTCAAACTCTCATTTAATTCCCAAACTGTGAAATCTGCTATAAATATATCACCAAAGGATGCAGAATGAATTAAAATGGGAAGCTTTCCAGAAATTGTTCTATTTTTTTTCGTAGCTTTTTGGAACTGTTAAAACGCCAAGTTATGATGAGATGATGAGAAATAGTACCTCAAAAAAGTGCTCAAAATGCACTAGATTGCGGGAAATGAAGCCTAAAATTTAAATTAAATTGGGGAGCATGCCCTAGGACACCGCACACACAAAATATTACGGCTTATCCTGTCAGTGTCATTTCTTATTTTGTGTTAGAACTAACATAAAGCCACGACAAGAAATCATAACTGCGCATGTTCTTTGATCCTCCTAAGAATATTGGCAAGTGAGGATATTACAAATTGTCTCACAACAGTGTTTTTTACTTATCTGGCCAGGGTTATATTTTCGTTTTTTCATGGAGATGATTACTCAAAGAAATGGAAGATTTGAAGAAAATATTCTTGTTTTCTCTTAAAAACTGTATTAGGCGATCTTGCGGCAAGGGAAAAGCGAATAAATGAATAAGAAGCATATCCGCTCTCCCCGTGTCTAAGACACACCAGTGGGCTCAAAATACAAAGCTTTTCCCCCAATAGGTTATGCCAATAGCCTAACATTGATGATGAATTCGCCAGTGTGATTCGGACGGCGTTGTCGTATTCTCAGAGTTCCGCGTCCTCATAGTTCCGGCCGGAACTCTCAGGATGACGCTGGCCTGTCCCAGGTTTTGACAAGTCTGTGTCTCAGTTCTGGTCTTAATCTCCCTATATGTTTACATGTTTGCCATCGCTCGTGAATATTTTCATCTGAAACTTGCTAAAATTATGATTGAGGTAAGCATATCAACGATGTATTCAAATTTGATACTCATATAAAACAATTTCTACGTGTTTTGAAAGGTTTCAAAACATTAACCAAGTATATATGCATGTTTTAAGTTTCTAGCTGTTACGGGGACCAAAAACTTGACCACAAAGCGCGTGAAACAACACGAACCCCGGATCCTGTGGGTAATTTGTTACCACAAATCATATGTATAATGAGTTTCATGTTTTTTCAAGTAAGACCAGATTTATGTAAATGTCGGTGAGCTATACAAGAAAACATCATCCTGAGGCTATTTACCGACATAAATTACAATGTTGATTAAGGTGGCTCCCTGGTTTCGGTACAAAGTCATATCATTTTTTAAATATTTTTTGTATGGCTCCCGAAGATAAGCCTATATCAGAAATTGATATAAAAAATGGGGCATAGCGTAATACTTTTTTCTAATTTTCAGCTTGAATAACGTGTGCCTGTGGCAAGTTGGTACAATGTGAATAATATGTAAACACCCAACACTTGAGATATACATTGAATAGAGCTCTGAAGCCACCTGTACCCACACTTTTTCCCGCCATTTTTCATGAAGTGCCAACAATGCAACGTCGTGACGTCGACAAATGTCACGCCAACAAAGAGTTTGCCATTCGACGTCTTGACGTCACAAGGCAAAATTTATCAATTGCTTACTAAAACGAGTCACTGAAACGTAAGCGCTGCCTGTTAAAGAATCTCATTCTAGCCATTCACTCACAAGAGTACGATTACAAGGGAGGTAATTGTGATGCGCAAAGAGCTACGCAGAGCACTCATTCTTGCAACCAGGGAGTCACCTTAAAACTTCATAACAAGCACAACGATCGTGACTTCATATATAAAATTAACTAATTGACTAAAATGGACTAAAATGTCTCTTACTGTACGCTCGTATCTAAGCGACTGATTACCGTAAGTTGTCCCGTTAAACCTGGGGACTATCACTTGTTTGCCGTTTCCATGACTAGAACGGAGATTGATCATGAACAAATCCGACATACATTTTGGGCTGAGATCATTAAGAAGTTTGAAAACTCCAATCGCCACTAAACGGAAACTGGTTATTTCAAGAGTGGGAATACTAGCCCGATCTAAATGTTTCTCATACGTGGACAAATCTGAATGCCCGTTTTTGCAGATTTTTAACTTATTGCTTGATGTCTTGGCGCAGGACTTCCATACAACGGGACAGTAATTACACATAGACAACATAAAATTTCTAAGAATGGTGAGCCATGAATTTAAATCCAATAACCGACAGAGACATTTCAAAACATTAATTTGCCTTGCCCCTTTTTGTTTCGAAATACCAGATATATGGATCTCGAAGTTTAGCTTGTGGTCACAGTGGCGAGTGGGGTCGGAAGCGCCCCCCCCCCCCCTCACTTTTGATTTAGGGGGAGGGGGGAGGGCGAATATCTTTGGGCCTCCCAACTTTTCGGCACTCCTAACTGCCCATGCCCCCACATAAAAATTACAGATAGAGTGCCAGGACGTGTAGTGGTGTATTATAGGCCTGTTTGTTTGTGGTAAACCAGGAAGTCAAATGGAGTTCAGCATAATCTTCAATATCGATGCGTGTTTATGCGAAACGAATGTGAAAATAGAACATTGTGTTCAGATTTATTTCCGGGAAAACGCGTAAAACGCATCTCCGGCAACCCGAGAACCTGGAGCTTCCGGGGCCTAGGCGGTCCTTGGTCCCTCGTCTGTCAGGCTGTGAGGAGCGCTTATTTTAGCTTTGTGTAAATGAATCGTTTCTGTCACGATAGAATGGAATTTGTCAGGTTTAGCAGTCATCTCATTTTCATCAAACCACTGGATACAGCAACCTCGGCGCTTTCTTCTAACATATTTTGTAATACAATATAGGATCACGATGGCACGATATATATAAATGTTGTTTTTAGCTTAGTTTATACATGTCACAGTGTTGTAATATATCATTAACAAAAACAAAAAATTAATGAAAAGTAAGGCGCCTGAAATAGAGCCCTGGGATACACCCTTAAGATAGGAAGTTCTGCAGAGCTTCTATACTCTCCAAGTATATAAGACCCGTTGATTTGAATGAAATTCTAGTTTTCCGGTCGCTTCCCATATGGATTTTGTGACCCATCAACACAATGATTTCCTTATCATTATATATTTCTTTGTTCCATTCATAGATTTCCAAATACTCTAAAGTATAAAACAGTTGACAAAGGATAGAGAATTAAAAAACAAATCGAGAGTCTATATCAGTCACTCAGTTGATAGAGAGCAACTAAAGTGAATAATAGCCTTTGCGTAATGGATCGCGTGGTTATCTTCTTTGTCTTTTTTGCTTTCCCTTACACACAGATCCGCCCAGAAAAAAACTAACAGAATTTCTGGTGGTTTGTAGAAATTTGTGCATATAACATTGCTCACAAAAATCTATATTAGGGGAAAGGATGGCAGGCTTCATCATATTGTGCTTAAAATCAAATGTTTCCGTTCTACGTTTGATGATGGGCTCCTCAGGACATCATAGAAGCGTCGTGTCTGGGCATTCTCAAAGAGAGCCGTGTCTACCCGCGGGAGACCAAAAGCGACTCTCATGTAAACTGGTGACATTTTTGAATCTCCAATCTCAAAGCGAGGCAGCATGACATCACTCGCTCGACCGGGACTATTTTCCAAGTGATCATATGACCACACACGTGACTCGCTTGACAGACAACATGGGTCAGCCAGCTGTACCATAAATGTGACCGACGGTATGTTTATGTACATATGTTTAATTATTCTAACTGAGGCAATTCAGAGAACAAGTGCGAGTAACGGTACACATCAGTTAGAAACAGAGATGGTCGTTCACGTGGCGTCAGAAACCAGCAAGATGCGAACAGCTCTGAAACGTTTGCCCTATCATGGGATCTCCTCTCGTCGTCTGTAAACAAAAGTCCACTCGGCTGGATTGCAAATTCAAATGATGAACAATCCACATGTGATTAGAAACAGCTGATCAATGTGTACATCTCAGATGCCAGCGCCATCGGCTGCATTTTTGCTCGATTTTCTGAGTTGGGGGGGGGGGGAGCACCCTTTCTCATAACGTTTTTTTTTCCACAAAATTATTATAATCTTTTTTATTTTTTTTTATAAGTAGGCCTTATCCCAACCCATAAAACGTGTACGATTGAATGAAGCTAAAGTTGGATACAAATAAATAGAGGAGGAAAATTGTAGCATTGTTAAAATGAATACTTACAACCTGGTCTTGCATTATTGAACTCAGGGGCGAAACAACGAAAGTTATCATAGGGCCTAGGCATATCCAGGCCATGCCGCTTCTGCAGAACCCATGGTAGAAGTTGAAATATCAAGCTTTTCCCATAGCCTGTAGGTAGAACAGCAATACAGTCTCTGCCGTTGTAAGCTGCCGTCAGTGCCTCTACTTGTTTTTCTTGCAGAACAGGTTCAACCGACACGGTCCATTGCACACTGTAAAGTCGGCGTGGAGCTTTTAAACATATGTTAAACACGTTTCACACATCAACGTGTTTTATAAAGTGTCATTTCGCTAAACGTATTTAGCTTCATTGTGTTTCATGGCTAAACACATGGAGCTATATCCGTCTAAATAGCTAAACAGGTTTAGATTACTACGTGTTTCAGTCCCGTTTGAAGACCTACAGTGCACAATTTTCAACAAGTTAAACGCCAGTGGATGTGATTTTGAGACCCGTTTAGCTTTTAAACGTGTTGAATAAACCTCTGACATGGAGCTGTTAAACACGACTAATGCTGACAAGCGGATGATGAAGACATGTTTCAGCTAAACATGTCATAATTGTCAGTCATATTCGCGGGCAAATTAACAGCGCCCTCTGTATATCGATATTCTGATTGGCTAATAAGTTCACGTGTTTTTTTTTGTGAGCGTCTGCTTCTGCATTTGTTGGTGAAACAAGGGGCGGGATCGTGGAACGATGGCGGGAACAAAGCCACCTCAGTTTACTACTTAGAATAAGTCAAGGTAAGTCAAGGTCAGCTGAATAACACAGGAAACTCAGATTTTACTTCCATTGATTCTTTGCTGTTGAATTTTCGGAAATTTCCCACTCGATGAAAATGGCCGGCGTACTATTTCGAATTAATGGCCGATGGTGATCTGACAATATCAGAGAGAGTACGAACCATCTGTCATCATAAAGTATGATAGAATCTGGCACTGACATAGAGAAATACATTTTTAAGAGCTTATTTAGTTTTCTATTGTTTTTGGTGCCTGATCCCGTTGGCCCAGGCCTGCATATGTATTACACGTAATATTTATTTTATTCTTCACATAGGTCGAGAAAGATTAGCTCCCCTGGATTAGAGATCTGTTGTCAACCTACAATTTATCACCAGGGGCGTGATCAACATTGATGCAGCAGGTTGATGGAGGCTGGATTTTCACGTTTGCTGTGTAAATTTTGGAGATTGCCACAATCATGTTTGATGATTATTATAAATTAGAGCAAACTGTTATCAGCTGTCCTCCTGATACGATGTGATCAATCAGAAGCACCTTTCTGCGTGTGGATTCATCTTTGACAGTTCAACTGTAATTTGGAACTGTAAGTTGAAAGTTTCCAAGTTTCAGTTTACAACTTTTTTTCCTTCGAGAGTGATTTTTCGCTCGTTTGATATTAGCCATTTATTACCTGATTAGTGAATGACGATATGCTGATGAATTTTCACTAGCAGGTCCCAAGGGCTACCCTGCCACATTCGTATGGTATTTAAAGGTTGGGGATTATTGCAGATCGAACTAAATTAGCTCCTTCTAGCTTAAATAGCTCGTTGGAGCTTATACACCCTACTGAATCGACAAGTGTGATTATAGGTAAACACCGCGGGTCACGTGTCAAATCACAGTCAATGGTAGGTTTTTCGGTGCTTTCGCTATCAAGCGTGGGCGCGTGTCTGACCAGACGACAGTGACCACAGCCGAAAAAGAACGATTTTCAGCATATCGAGGACAGGTATGGTTACTGGTGTCCAGTCATTTTTTGATGGAGAGATATCGCACTATATTGTCACCAAATGTAGGGTTATTACTATGTCAAGTTAACAAAAATTTTAAACATTTTTGCGGCGAGCGGTGTTTTTAGGTGTTGGTGGACAGTCCATTGTAGGTATTAGCATCGAATTATAGTGTGAGGAAATGAGCACAAAATGAACACGTGGGAACTTACTACCTGCCTCATGTACCACTGACTCCTTCATCTCTCGATTCCTTTCACTTGTTTGTGTTTAAGAGGAATATGAACCATTAATAATTTAATCTCTGTCTGTCTGATATTACGACAGTCCATGGTATCATCATCGGACCGATCGACAGTCCATGGTAGGTCAAAATACGGTCAGTCCGAACTGACGTGAACCGTGTAACCGTGGCCAATGATTCGTCAAATGGACTGTTGCCAAGACAAATGGTAGCTTAGCTACCATGGACTGTCGACATATCTGATATATAATCATATGTTGCCTCATTATAACATTGCAGCTGTTATCCGGCTTCAATGTAAAATGATCCAATCTACAGTTCATGGTCGCATGACAAATGGACTGGTGCATTCACCTATAATCATACTTGTCGATTCAGTAGGGTGTTATACAGGTTGGGGAAAATACCTCGATCGAGGTATTATACCTTGATCGGGGTATAAAACCTCGATCGAGTAATAGGCGTATAGGGCTATGTCAACTTCATATATATGTGGAAAATGTGGACATCCACACATTCGCCAGACTGTATGAATCTTTCAACAGCATCTATGGCTTCATTGTTCCATGATTTTCACGGCAACGTATTGCTTCGTTTTATGCGACTAATCATTTAAATTAGCCACTTCAATATTTCAAAAATGAAACATGGCTTCAAATGACATATTCGGCGATATTTATTCTGTAAATGAAAATAGCATGTGGTGGCATACTTCCATGTCAAGGTCATGCGCAAATTGCAGGATCTGAGAGGCAATGCCTAGTTAATAAATCAAGTTTAACTGACACATAGTCTAAACTGCTAGCATGTGCACATAAAAAAACATACCTCTGCTCTGGGTATTATGACTCTGCCATGTGTGCGCATGCTAGGAGATTGTGCATTGCATCAGACTATTCGGGCAACGATTTGGTGTAAGACTCACGAAATATAATTGACAAAGGATCTGCTGCAAGTTGTATTGTCAGTCTTTTGTCCAGGATATTACCTTTTCAATGGGAGGTCTTACACCAAAGCCTTGCCCAATTCAGGGAACGAAATATACATTGATTTGTCGGACATGTCAGGCAAAAAAACGTACTGTCCGGTAAAATTGGTTTGTCCCTTGGACAATTGTCCGACGCAGTTTATCAGCCCTGAATCTCTAGAAAATACAAAACCTGCTATGAGATCGCCTATAAAGGCAACTACTTCAGCTTAGTTTTATTCCCCGAATTCATGTGCAAATTTCAACGAGTCAACTCGCCATGCTTGAAGTTGTTGTTGTTGGGGAATGGAATGTTGAAAGGGCATTCCTCGTGACCTACATTTTGATTGGTCTGAATTATCGACGTCATCCTTCTACATTCACCATGTGTCTATGAGCACTTTACATCTCGGCTGTTTGTCAGGCAGTTGAAAGTATTTATAGGCCGTCGGGTGAAGCAGGCCGGTCACACAGAATGAGGTGTACATTGAAGGGAAACCTCGTGTTCGACAAAATGGCGGGCCTGTAAAACTTTTACTTTACGTAACAAAAAGTCCGCAACCTGTCACCAAGGGGAACTAGAAAGATCGGAAATACTGCTCAATAGTACAGACAAAGCCCCAAAAGCTCTGCCTGCATCACCGCCATCTAGTCTGGCAGTGAGTGACATGAAATTTTAAGGACGATTTTAAGAAAAATCGATCATGGTATGATTACAGCTCTGGACGTTAATATGTGAGAGATAAACCAAAAGTAAAATGCAAAGGTCGCTTGAGAAATTCATTTGTGACTGGTTCAGCAAATCTCAGAAATAGTTCAATGAATCAAAACAACATCAGTTTGTCTGATAATAACTTTTGTCCTGACAAAGATGAAAATGTCCGGCAACTTTTTTGACCAGCAGGACAAATGTCCTGCTGATGATTTTGAATATTTCTACCCCTGCAATTTAATCATATATCGATGTAGACCCGTTAGGGTCTGATGACCCTAGGGTCATCCAGATATATATAGGGGAGCTGTAACTCTTGTAACAGAAAGTGCCCGGATTACTCTTGCACAAAACAAAGTTCTTGCACTGAAAGAAATAGTTCTGATGCTTATTCTTCTTGATAACCTTTTTTCTGTCTTTTGAATTATTTTTGTTTTTCTTTTATGTAAGCTGAATATAGTAGATGTGTTTTGATGTTTTTTCAAGTGCTCAGTTGTTGTTTTTGAGGGTTTGATGTTTCTAGGTAAAAGTATGTCGTCTGCTAGACCAGAGACTGTCGTCTGCTAAACCAGGGACTATAAGAGGAAAATGCTGGTTGATTTTTGGTCTGTGTATGTCACAATTTTTTTGACATGAAATGGCTTGTTTGGTCAATATTAATGTATATTTGTTGTATACCGCATTTCCAATTTCATGTTCCTCTTCACTTTCCTCATTTCTTTGTTTTCACTGTGTTTGAAAGGAAATTTTGGCAAATGAATTTGAGAGTTCCCCCTCCTTGAGACCCTCTTCAGCAATGTGACATAGCCACTGAAGCTAGTGCTTTTCATGTACTTACAGTAAAGTGTGGGTAGCTTTCTAGGTCAGTTCTTCTGCTGACCCAGTTTTGTCAGCTTTAGCAACTGATATACATGTACAAGCCGTACAAGTAGCTTACTCAGAGTAATATTGGCCATACATTCTTTTGTCATTAATCCATAATATGGTAAAGAGTTGATTACCAACAGCTTGATCAAGTGTCATATCCAAATCCTCTAACCAGCCCTCTTCCATAAAGAATTAGAGCATTTCTACAAAGTGGATGCTCTTATGTTTTCATGAGAAATGGCTCCGCCGGATTCGCCGCCGCCGCCGCGACTTTAAACGTGAATATCTCTGAAACCGTTAAATATTTTCGTGTCAGACTTTGTTTGCTATCTCCTTAGGCCTGGGAAATTTGTCTGGTTGTGTTTTGATACCCGCTGCTCACCACTAGGTGGCGTTGTAGTCAGAGTATAGGTAAACCTGTCTCTGACGATTTCGTCTGAATGGCTTGTCTGATTTCTTTGAAATTTTCTTACAATGGTCTTGAAGGATAGTCAATGTGCTGAAAAGATTTTAGTGTAGCTGGCATAACTATAAATGCAAGTTTTTTGCGTCTCAAAAAAGTTTTTCTTGAAATGAAAATTAACCAATTCGCTTGGAGAAATATTTAAAAACTGTTCTATTCTAGGTTGCCAAGCATAAATATAGGATTACCGACATGATAATTCCCTTTCGGTGTGAACCAATTTGCCATTTAAGTGAAAAATCTCATTTATCTGACTTAACATCAAAAACTCCATAACCATTATCACGAGTACAGGTTTTTTTTCTATTAAACTCTTATGTGCCATCTCCCTAGAGCTTTAGATTTCACCTGCTTGTTTTTCATGGCATTTGGTCGTCACTAGGTGGCGCTATAGACATGAATGCAGGTAAACATGTGTAACATCATATCGTCTGAACAACGTATTTGATTTCCATGAAATTTAGGTATAATGATCTTGCAAGATAGGCAAAGGACTGACAAGAGTTTGGTGGTGTTGGCGAATCATGGAGATGCATTTTTGCATCTCAAAATAATATTTTGTTTTCACAAAAATGGAAATTTGGTTCTTAATCAGGGAAAAAGTAATTCTATTTTTCTGAACATGAATGTAACATTCCCAGTGTTATAATTCACATCCCTTGTAAGCCAAATGGTCATTTTTTTGAATATATGAAATTCTGATGACTTGAGTCTAATATCTACATTCCCCAGGCCACATCTGAGGAGTTTGCGTCATCTTGTAGTTTCGTGATATTGTTCATTGAGTGGCACTGTAGGCAGTAAACTTATATAGCACAATTTACTGGCATTTCATCTGTTCATGAAGTTTATTATTGTCAGACAGACAAAGGATTTCAAAGGACTGAAAGTTTGTTTTTTTGATTGAAATTGAAGGGCCACCTCTCATATGGATTTTGCAGCCCATCAACATAATGCTTGATTTATATCTCATTATACATTCGTGTTTACAATTACTAATTTTATTAACACTATGATTTAAAAATGGATTGAAAGGACATTGGTGCTGTTAGCGCTGGCATACACATGTGGCATTACAAGGGTATAGACAGCTAAATATATCTACATCTAGGCTACATCACCCCCTGCTTACTAGACCCTTCCACATCCTCACACATGTAAGATCGTAGATGAAATGCAAGAGCACAATGTGGGGGATGAGAGAGAGAGTGAGAGACATTTATGGTTTTAACAGTGATAATGGGTGTGATTAATTATGTATGTTTCATAGGATTAGTCTTCATCTCTGGCCGTACCTTGGCAGAATATGGGTTTGTCATAGATATAAGATCGGTCATAATTTTTAGGAGTGGCAAGTCAAATTCGTGACCTCTTATTTTCTCAGAATCGAGCAAAATAAAAGCCACGTCAGCAGTCCTATATTTCATCCCCTTTGAACAAAGATGTAAGCAACTCGAAGACAACCAAGAGATCATTCTACAGCATATCTCCCTTATAAGCTTGACTTTTCTATGAACAAGACGAAGCATGCATCCGTCTGTTGCTGTTATTTTCAACGAACCGTTTGAGCACTATATGTTATGTACCAGTACGGCATACACAGACCTGGATGGAGGATCAGGATTGCTATTCAAATTTCAGCATCAGCTCAATCTCCAGTGATGCATCACTCGATTTTGAATCGTGCGAACATGAAACTTGCCAATCCTTTTGCGAACAATGTCAAATGTCAAATGTTATGCTGTGTAACCAATGCATTGCAGCGAGTCAAGCTGTAACGTGCAGAATTCTAGTTCACATTTGCTTCCGGTACTATTTTGATAAAAATAAAATACTTGACTATTTAGGTTTTGCCCAAAAACCGTGGTGAAGTTCAGATGTATGCTGATGATCACAGGCATGACAAATACCAGTCGTTTCTATGATTCCCAGACATCGATATATAAAAAAGCCTATAGGCTCTAGTTTAATTTATTCATCAGTCAGTGCATCTACATTCATGCAACTTGGATATGACTCAGACTCTGAGATGGATGTTTGCCATCACATGCCATTTTCATTTACATAATAAATTTTACCGAATATGTCATTTGAAGCCATGCTTCATTTTTGAAATATTAGAGTGGCTAATTTGAATGATTATTACGCATCAGAGTAGCTTGTTTGATAGCCGATTGGTCAATTGCCATCCCATAAATTGTTCGTATTAGGGCAGCCACACACCTAATACGAACAATCGCGTGTTAACGTTACCATAGTGGAAGGTGGAATTGACGTAGCCTGTCCTTCAATGCAATGTCACAAAGCCGACACGTCACAAAACGAAGAGCTACGTTGTATCAATGGCTTTGTGACGTTGCGCCTCAGCGTTTGCTTTCAACCCAAAGACGTTGTGGGCATGTGCGACTCTTTCGTATCAGGTCAGGAAATGTGAATCTGTTGAAGTTGTCTTACGAAAACAAACCGCATTTAATCGTTGTTGGAGTCGCGTTTTCGGCGTTTTCGGCTCGACCGATAAGAATTCCCCACACTGACCATGTAAATAGTTCGTATGCCCCCTCAAACAAGCATCATAACTGATATTAGTCGCATAAAATGAAGCAATAAGTTGCAGTGAAAATCATGGAATAATGAAGCCATAGATGTTGTTGAAAGATCCATGCAGTCCAGGGTATGTGTGGATGTCCACATTTTCCATAAATATACAAAAACTGAAGTTGATCGAGGTAATGGCCTATACCTCGATCAAGATATAATACCCTGATAAAGGTATAATACTTTGATCAAGGTATTTTCCCCAACCTGTTACAATTTGACACATAGATAATTTGCATAGATTGCAGAATGATCAATTTCCGCTGTTGTCGCATGTCCTCACTTTCAGTGAACTTAAACGATCATCGAAGAAGTTGTACTCTGCAAAAATCTCTGATGTTCATTTGTGTGTTTTTCATATATTCCATTTCATAAATTTACTAATATGCACATAAAACATTGTTTTCGAATCTCTGTCTTCTTCTCAGCACATTTGTGAACGTCCATCAACCCACGCTTCCATTTTGGCAGCATAGCCAGATGTATCATAAATCAATCACGCTCAATCATGTGATACTGGGAATATGCAAAATAATAACTTTCTCATATGGTGGACATGAATGAACATGCAAACCCAACTTTCGGGCCGAGAATCACGAACTGAGCAATGGTGACAGTTTGTGTGAGGAGATCAATTTGTCTAGACAGGATTATTTTCAATAATACATGTACAAACCTGAGCAACAGTTTCTCACATGAAGTACTGACCATGCTGTTTTTCTCTACCTGTGTACCTTTTCTGATTTTAGCTATATCATCTGTTCCTGAGGCGAAAGAAAAGTTTGATGAGGAACTCTAAAAAGAAGGAAGCCGAGACAAGCCATTACTAAAAAAGTTATTCCGAATTCTCCATAAGAACAGGCGAGAGGCAATTGGGTCAGTCAGGGATGGTTCGGTCAAGAATCTTTTTGAGATTTGTCCCCTCCTCCAGGATGCAGAATTTGTGAGTATAGGTCATAACTTGAATTATTAAGTTTTGATTATTCATTGCAGTGCTCGAAATGTCTATCTATTTGCTGGACATGTCCCACAGGAAATTGACTTGTCCGGCAATATTTTCCGGCAGACAGAGAAACAAAGCGATTAGAAGAAAATAATTTTTAGTGTCTTCCACGATGTTTCACTGCGATCGAAAAATCGCTTTACGTTTTCCCGTTGCAAAAATCCACTGTCATTGTTGTTTACGGCTGGGCTTTCCCGGTGACCTATTTAGCAGGATAAGATTAAAACATTTTTCATTTGACTGCAGCGGGTCACGTCATTCTTCAAGAAACCCCGTTCTGCAGAGCCTAGCTCATCGACTCGCATCTACGCTATATTTCTCATGCTAGGCTACCATATTCTGGACGACTACTAGGAATGTGGTAAATCAAATCTGTCATTTCCTGTCTCGCTGTCTAAAGATGGCGGGTTTGTTTAAATTTGGATTCACTTCTTCTGGGGGGAAAAAGGGCAGCCCGAAGATGGAAATCAGGGCGAAACAGTTCCTCAGAAAGTACCAAAAGATAGTTCGTCGACATCAGCTGGTGTTACACGCAACAAAGGCTGAATGGCGCCTTCATCGGTCCTGATTAGACTACAAGGAGGACTCGCGGACGATGTTCTGTACAACTATACTACGCTGAATCAATTAGAATGGATGTTCCATACACGATTTTGTTAACTTACACCGGCATACCAGATTGGATTTGTTTCCCCAATGATTATTAATTTGATAATAATGTTATAAATTTGGGATAAAGTTAAAACAAACTCAGAATTATTTAATGGTTTAATTCTGGAATTTATTTACATAATATAATCTGAATGAAAATTGATAACATCCCGATGAAAGAAATGTCCTGCTTAAAGTCAGTATATCCTGTAAATTTTTTGCGTAGCAGGACAAATGTCATGTTGGTGATTTTCAATATTTCAAGCGATGCACTCACATCTTTACTGGATGTTTATAGCTCATGCTGATAGTTAGTTATTTTTCTTTAGTTCATTTGCAGATTGTTTTTAGTAAGGATTATTACAAATGCAACTAAGTGGGGTTTTTTTTATAATTGGATGATGACAATTGCAAACTGAACCTTGTCCGAACAATAGTCCCGACATAATTTTAATAACATTTTCATAGTCCTTTTATACACAAATGATGCAATGCACTGGCCTTTTAACTGACATTGGGTGTGCAAGCTACAATGAGGTCAAAAGGAGCATGATTATTTGAATCAAAAGTATCATGTAGCTCCAAAAACTATGTACCTACCCCAATCCTCATCTCCATTTTTATACGTCCACCCAAAAGGCAAATGTATTATGTGATCATGGCGCTTTCCGTCCGTCTGTCCGAATGTCCGTCCCGTGTGTCCAGTCTATATCTGGGAAAGTTTTCTATCCACAGTTCCAATTTTTGTTGAGTGAATTACCCTGAAGGGAAAAGATGTCGCATACCAAATGGAGGTCAAGGTCAGAGGCCAAAGGTCACTGGCCTAAACACCAAAAATCCACTCAATTGTTCATGTTCGTTCTATACCTGCGACCGTTTTCTATCCACAGTTGCAATTTTTTGTGAGTGGATACACTAGGTCAAAATGATGTGTCGTGTACTGAAATTGAGGTCGGATCATAGGTCAAAGGTCACTGTGGCCTAAGAATCCAGAATTCATTGATCATTGACAATTTTCTACCTACAGTTCCAAGATTTGGTGAGTGGATACCCTAAGGGAGACCGATGTGTCACATACCAAATGTAGGTCAAGGTCAGGGGTCTACGGTCAGGCCTAAAAATCAGGAAATTATTGAAAATTGCTAAATTTTTTGAGTGGATTCAGTAGGGGGAAAAGATTAGGTCAAGGTCAAAGATTACTGTGACCCCAAATTCAAGAAATCATTAAAAGTATATATTTTTTGTGTCAGTATATACAGTAGGGGGACAGGATGTGTCCTGTACCAAAATGTAGGTTAAGTTCAAAGATCAAGGTCACTGACTTCAAATCCTGAAATTCCTAAAAATCATGATTTAATGTCTGTATATACATTAAGGGAAGACGATGGGACGTGTACCATCCATCCATTAATGTTTGTGCCACTAAAGAAGGCACTTATAAGGCTATGTGTTATTACCTTCGAGGACTTGGAGATGCTAGCCGTCTGTTCCACATCTTGTGAACATGATATCTTGAGAACAATTCGACCAATCGACTTCAAACTTTAGAAGGTGCTTCACATCAGACGGTCATTGGTATTGATTTTCACTTGAGTACGTAATCCAAGATGGCTGCCATCGACCATATTGGATTCTGTCTGTCCCACATCTTGTGAACGCGATAACTCGAGAACAATTGGACCAATCGACTTCAAACTTGGGAAGGTTCTTCACGTCAGTTAGACGGCCATTGGTATTGATTTTCGCTGATGTGCGTAATCCAAGATGGCTGCCATTGACCATATTGGATTTCATCCGTTCCACGTCTTGTGAACGCGATATCTTGAGAACAAATCAACCAATCGACTTCAAATTTGGGAAGGTTCTTAACATCAGTTAGATGGTCATTGGTATTGATTTTCACTGAGGTAAGTAATCCAAGATGGCTGCCATTGACCATATTGGATTCCATCCGTCTCACATCTTGTGAAAGCAATACCTTGAGCACAATATGACCAATCGACTTCAAAGTTGGGAAGGTTCTTCACATCAATCTGATGGCCATTGGTATCAATTGATTTTCATTGAGGTAGTATGTAATTCAAGATGGTTCCCATTCACCATCTTGGATTCCGTCCATCCTGCATCTTTTGAACATGATATTTTAAGAACAACTTAACCAATCGACTTCAAACATGAGAAGGTGCTTCACATCAGTTAGATGGCCATTGGTATTGATTTTCATTGAGGTACGTAATCCAAGATGGATGACATTGAACATCTTGGATTCCGTCTGTCCCGCATCTTGTGAACGCGGTATCGTGAGAACAATTCGTCCCATTGACGTCAAACTTGAGAAGGTGGTTCACATCAGCTAGACGGCCATTGCATTGGTATTGATTTTCATTATGTAATCCCAGATGGCTGCCATTGACCATTTTGGATTTCACTCACCCATATTGTGCACATATGTGTTGTGAACACAATATCTTGATCCATTCCTCCCATCGATTTATAAATCTCACCATCCGCAAACCCATATACGACTACAGACTTACATTCCAGTGTTACACTACCCATTACTGATTCCCAAACCTCCTCAAATTGTCTCAACAATTCCAGATAAACGTCTCTTTCCATATACACATAGCCACTTTCCGAGATATATTTAAGGAGATATTGGAAGCGTATATGCTGTACGCTCTCAAACAGGCTACTTGGCGGAGGACCTGCTAGCTACTCAGCTTGTAACATTGGACATATGGGTTGCGTGAGTTGTTGGGGATCTGTCCCCCCATGTACATTTTCCTGGAACAGCCCTTAGAGGCATTAAGCATATAGTTTACACATTCATCCATTTGTCTGATCTTTCTCAATGTTTGCTTAATTAAATTTGAAGCTATCCAAATATGAGTTGCAAATTGGCACAAAATTGACACACCCTCTTATTTTCTTATGTTATTCAAGGGACGTTAAAGCCTGGTTGAAGTTTCAAGAAGAATTAAAGACCAAATCAGAAGTGCGAATTGAGTCCTTCCCGAGTGTTATATTTTCAAGAGTTATGGCCCTTCGTTCTTGAAATCTTTGTGAAATGGGACTGGTCCGGGCTGGATTTCCTGGATTTGTATGGACAAGTATGAAATTTGCATGATATGTGGTCAGTGTCCCATTGTTGTGCAGCGTAAAGTTTCTCCGTGTGTCGCTTAGATTTTCAAGAGTTATGACCCTTTGTTCCTCAAACCTCAAATATATATATTTGTCCAGGCTGGATTGATACTTAGGATATATACATTATACAAATGTTCTTGAAATCTCCGTGAATTGGGACTTGTCCGGGCTGGATCGCGGTTAATATTGTATGGACAAGTATGAAATTTGCATGTTATGTGGACAATGCCCCATAGTTGTGCAGTGTAAAGTTTCTCTGCATATCGGTTATATTTTCAAGAGTTATGACCCTTTGTTCCTCAAACCTCAAATATATATATTTGTCCAGGCTGGATTGATACTTAGGATATATACATTATACAACTGAATCAAGGTGAAGAAAGTGACTTAAGCAGAGTTGTGATATTTTTGCGAATTAGGCCTTGATTTACCAATTAAAATCATTCCATTTCCAATTAACCGATCTGGGGGAAAGTGGCTACATATATTTGTTATTCTACATTCCAAAGCAGACCAGTGCAGAGTGTACAATTACAGATAATAGGGAGACATAAACTATCAAGGTTCAGTGATTTAGTCACAAGCGTGTCAGTTGTCACGTTTCATATCGAAAGTAAAAGTGGTACCGGGTATGTTGTTGTTGTAAATCTACACTTGCCTCATGGTGGCGTTCTGCGCTATTTGCACAGTTACTCTGGGCGCAATAGGCTCTTGTATATTACTTTATATCCTTTGCTTTATACTGGTGTCAGTTTTATTGAGTTCTGGTCAACAACTTTTCAAATGCCAGTCTCAAAAAACATCGTTTGCAGTAATCCATCACAGAGAGAGCACATGGTTGGTTATATACAAATTCACCAAATTGCGGATTTGAGAAAGATCCGGAAGCGGACTTTGAGAAAAATCAGCGAGCAGACTTTGCAAGTAGTTTCTTCAGTCAGTGTTTTTACTTTAATTTGTTATTTATAAATCTAAAATGTCAATTATCATCAGCTTCCAAAGAAACCATACCTTAAGAAAAACCTAATAAACACAGAGATACAAAAGTGATGTATTCTCATTTTACCGATAATAAAAAATGTTTTATTGGCTCCTGGAGTTTGGCAGTATAATTTGGAGTCACTCGCCTAAACATTTTCCAAGTAGAGTGATGGTCACTCGCCCATACTCGCCTTACAGGATTTTGAGGTGAGTGATGGTTAGCTCTCCTGCATTTTCCTCATGGCCAGCACTGCCAGTGTAACTGCATGTATAGTCTCAGGATTTATGATGAATTCAATTGACGACGTAATACACATTATTGTCACCATACAGTAGTTGTGCATGTGTTGGACTTTTTCAACCTGATTCGCATTTTCCTGAGCTCAGTTATTCCCCTTCATCATGTATATCAGAAGCATTTTAAAGAACCTGTTGTGGATATATTAAATACACCATTTTGGCTATTTTTAAGGCTGGTTTTCACCAACTTTCTTGTGAGCGCAACTACATGTATAGTCTCCGGATTTATAATGAATTCAATTGACGATTTAATTGTCACCATACAGTAGTTGTGGATGTTAAGGACTTTTTCGACCTGATGGCATGATTCTGAGTTGTTCCCCTGATTATGTAGAAGCAGCTTAAACGACCTGTTGTGGAGATATTAAATGAGCCAGTTTGACTATTTTTAAGGCTAGTTTTGATAACTGTGCTGTCAACCTTGTGGCCTAATGACTACTTTCCTAAATAAATTTATGGATTATTGTATTTCAGTTTGTTGTTGGCCTCTGATTTCTCCACCAAAGTAGATTCAGCAGTTAGTTGTGTGCCTTGGCACCAAGAAGGGGATGCATGGTGTGTCCATGGAGACAAAGAATATGAAGTCGAAGAACATAACATCCATACTGCCATTGCTAAACATGTTCAGAAGCTAAACGCTTGAGCTACGCGCATGCTCGTCAACACTTTTTCCACACATCCAATGGCTAAACATGTTCCCCCGATGTAATGTTTAGGGTTTAAACGTGTTTAGCAGAGCACTATGGCTAAACATGTTTAGTAGGGAACTGTCGATAAACATGTTTAAACCCTAAGCACCAAATCACTAAACCACATGTTTAGCGGGATGACGTGTGGATGACGTGTGGAAAGGTATGCGCGTAGCTTATGTGTTTAGATCCTCCACACATGTTTAACAGTGCAGGGTCTATGAGCGAACAACGCATGGGTATAGATATAACCTGAATAACCGCAATATGTGTAACGCATTCACGTATGAGTGATAGCCATCGTCACACCCAAAACTAAGACGAAGGAATAGAGAACGTTCATTCATGCAGGTAAGAATTTGCTTAAACTTTCGGTAATATTTCATCGGGTTAAGATAACAGTATTTTCGTTATTTTGTGAGTAAACTATCTCAGCACAGATTCTAACGCTGAGAATTGGTCGAGTCCCATGCGAACCAGCAACCATCAGAGTAAGGCACCCAACTTCAAGCACTATATGTCGGTGATCTAAACCGCTCGGCTAACGGGCTTCCCAGAAAAATAATTCAAGATAACATAGTCAATAGAAAGAAGAAATAGTGAGAGTCAACCTATACTATTTGTAGATATAGGTATCTTCTGAATATGTATTTCGTGATACAACTGTATTACTGATGTGCCAGTACCGCAGATGTGTCGCATGTAAACTTGCATGACCAACTAACCCATACATGATGGCTGTTAAAGAGCGTTTGTTCACATCACGTAAATATAGACAATCTGGATGGTGGCTAAATTAGATTGGCCATTCATTCACTGTATCATATTACTGAATAACACAGTCCAGAGTCAGTCCTGATATCATAATGCATATATACACGAATTCATATCATTTTTTTCTTGTGGTTCGGGAGGGGGGTGCTTACTTTTTTTGCCAACTTAATGGGTTTTTTTTTTTTGATCCCTCAAGCACAGTTCCAGTTGGGCTTCTGGGGGTTCGACCACAGGTATTGGCAACAGTTAGGGATAACCTCCCTCTAGAAATAATAATACATGTAATATTAGTAAGTCTGATATGCATATTTGGTGTAGATGCATGCCAATAATAGTCTTTGGCATCATTCAATGCAGACTTACATGTACATGATCGCCTCTTGGTTTTAGAACTTTATCTTGAATGAATCCAAAGTTACTCAGCAGAAACAACTTTTTGCCTCCATTTCCAGAGTAAGGTTGATGATATGTTCAGTGTACAAACCTGTACCTCTCATTTGCATGCTTTGAATTACTGGAAGGCTCCAAGCTAACTAATATTCAAAGGAATGATGAGTTAATGCACCATTTACGGTACAACCAATTTCTGGCGTTTATTAAGGAATCCGACCATCTAGCAGTGGTGTAGGAAACGGAAGGAGGTGCCTGCCCCCACTTCAAAATGTGACGGGGCACATCACCCATTGTGCCTCCCCCCCTCACACATTGCGCTCTCAAACTCTCATTTAATTCCCAAACTGTGAAATCTGCTATAAATATATCACCAAAGGATGCAGAATGAATTAAAATGGGAAGCTTTCTAAAAATTGTTCTATTTTTTTTCGTAGCTTTTTGGAACTGTTAAAACGCCAAGTTATGGTGAGGAATAGTACCTCAAAAAAGTGCTCAAAATGCATTAGATTGCGGGAAATGAAGCCTAAAATTTAAATTAAATTGGGGAGCATGCCCTAGGACACCGCACACACAAAATATTACGGCTTATCCTGTCAGTGTCATTCTTATTTTGTGTTAGAACTAACATAAAGCCACGACAAGAAATCATAACTGCATGTTCTTTGATCCTCCCAAGAATATTGGCAAGTGAGGATATTACAAATTGTCTCACAACAGTGTTTTTTACTTATCTGGCCAGGGTTATATTTTCGTTTTTTCATGGAGATGATTACTCAAAGAAATGGAAGATTTGAAGAAAATATTCTTGTTTTCTCTTAAAAACTGTATAAGGCGATCTTAAGGCAAGGGAAAAGCGAATAAATGAATAAGAAGCATACCCGCTCTCTCCGTGTCTAAGACACACCAGTGGGCTCAAAATACAAAGCTTTTCCCCCAATAGGTTATGCCAATAGCCTAACATTGATGATGAGTTCGCCAGTGTGATTCGGGCGGCGTTGTCGTATTCTCAGAGTTCCGCGTCCTCATAGTTCCGGCCGGAACTATCAGGATGACGCTGGCCTGTCTCAGGTTTTGACAAGTCTGTGTCTCAGTTCTGGTCTTAATCTCCCTATATGTTTACATGTTTGCCATCGCTCGTGAATATTTTCATCTGAAACTTGCTAAAATTATGATTGAGGTAAGCATATCAACCATGTATTCAAATTTGATACTCATATAAAACAATTTCTACGTGTTTTGAAAGGTTTCAAAACATTAACCAAGTATATATGCATGTTTTAAGTTTCTAGCTGTTACGGGGACCAAAAACTTGACCACAAAGCGCGTGAAACAACACGAACCCCGGATCCTGTGGGCAATTTGTTACCACAAATCATATGTATAATGAGTTCTTTTCATGTTTTTTTCAAGTAAGACCAGATTTATGTAAATGTCGGTGAGCTATACAAGAAAACATCATCCTGAGGCTATTTACCGACATAAATTACAATGCTGATTAAGGTGGCTCCCTGGTTTCGGTACAAAGTCATATCATTTTTTAAATATTTTTTGTATGGCTCCCGAAGATAATCCTATATCAGAAATTGATATAAACAATGGGGCATAGCGTAATACTTTTTTCTAATTTTCAGCTTGAATAACGTGTGCCTGTGGCAAGTTGGTACAATGTGAATAATATGTAAACACCCAACACTTGAGATATACATTGAATAGAGCTCTGAAGCCACCTGTACCCACCATTTTTCATGAAGTGCAAACAATGCAACGTCGTGACGTCGACAAATGTCACGCCAACAAAGAGTTTGCCATTCGACGTCTTGACGTCACAAGGGAAAATTTATCAATTGCTTCCTAAAACGAGTCACTGAAACGTAAGCGCTGTTAAAGAATCTCATTCTAGCCATTCACTCACAAGATTACGATTACAAGGGAGGTAATTGTGATGCGCAAAGAGCTACGCAGAACACTCATTCTTGCAACCAGGGAGTCACCTTAAAACTTCATAACAAGCACAACGATCGTGACTTCATATATAAAATTAACTAATTGACTAAAATGGACTAAAATGTCTCTTACTGTACGCTCGTATCTAAGCGACTGATTACCGTAAGTTGTCCCGTTAAACCTGGGGACTGTCACTTGTTTGCCGTTTCCATGACTAGAACGGAGATTGATCATGAACGAATCCGACATACATTTTGGGCTGAGATCATTAAGAAGTTTGAAAACTCCAATCGCCACTAAACGGAAACTGGTTATTTCAAGAGTGGGAATACTAGCCCGATCTGAATGTTTCTCATACGAGGACAAATCTGAATGCCCGTTTTTGCAGATTTTTAACTTATTGCTTGATGTCTTGGCGCAGGACTTCCATACAACGGGACAGTAATTACACATAGACAACATAAAATTTCTAAGAATGGTGAGCCATGAATTTAAATACAATAACCGACAGAGACATTTCAAAACATTAATTTGCCTTGCCCCTTTTTGTTTCGAAATACCAGATATATGGATCTCTTGTGGTCACAGTGGCGTCGGAAGCGCCCCCCCCCCCCACACTTTTGATTTAGGGGGGAGGGGGGAGGGCGAATATCTTTGGGCCTCCCAACTTTTTGGCACTCCTAACTGCCCATGTCCCCACATAAAAATTACAGATAGAGTGCCAGGACGTGTAGTGGTGTATTATAGGCCTGTTTGTTTGTGGTAAACCAGGAAGTCAAATGGAGTCCAGCATAATCTTCAATATCGATGCGTGTTTATGCGAAACGAATATGAAAATAGAACATTGTGTTCAGATTTATTTCCGGGAAAACGCGTAAAACGCATCTCCGGCAACCCGAGAACCTGGAGCTTCCGGGGCCTAGGCGGTCCTTGGTCCCTCGTCTGTCAGGCTGTGAGGAGCGCTTATTTTAGCTTTGTGTAAATGAATCGTTTCTGTCACGATAGAATGAAATTTGTCAGGTTTAGCAGTCATCTCATTTTCATCAAACCACTGGATATAGCAACCTCGGCGCTTTCTTCTAACATATTTTGTAATACAATATAGGATCACGATGGCACGATATATATAAATGTTGTTGTTAGCTTAGTTTATACATATCACAGTGTTGCAGAGTATGAAATATATCATTAACAAAAACAATGAAAAGTAAGGCGCCTGAAATAGAGCCCTGGGATACACCCTTAAGATAGGATGTTCTGCAGAGCTTCTATACTCTCCAAGTATATAAGACCCGTTGATTTGAATGAAATTCTAGTTTTCCGGTCGCTTCCCATATGGATTTTGTGGCCCATCAACACAATGATTTCCTTATCATTATATATTTCTTTGTTCAATTCATAGATTTCATTCATAGACTCTAAAGTATAAAACAGTTGACAAAGGATAGAGAATTAAAAAAAAAATCGAGAGTCTATATCAGTCACTCAGTTGATAGAGAGCAACTAAAGTGAATAATAGCCTTTGCGTAATGGATCGCGTGGTTATCTTCTTTGTCTTTTTTGCTTTCCCTTACATACAGATCCGCCCAGAAAAAAAACTAACAGAACTTCTGGTGGTTTGTAGAAATTTGTGCATACAACATTGCTCACGGAAATGTATATTACGGGAAAGGATGGCAGGCTTCATCATATTGTGCTTAAAATCAAATGTTTCCGTTCTACGTTTGATGATGGGCTCCTCAGGACATCATAGAAGCGTCGTGTCTGGGCATTCTCAAAGAGAGCCGTGTCTACCCGCGGGAGACCAAAAGCGACTCTCATGTAAACTGGTGACATTTTTGAATCTCCAATCTCAAAGCGAGGCAGCATGACATCACTCGCTCGACCGGGACTATTTTCCAAGTGATCATATGACCACACACGTGACTCGCTTGACAGACAACAGGGGTCAGCCAGCTGGCATCAGACTACAATTAATCACTTCCGGGTCAGTAGCCGCGACCTACATTGTTTAGAAATTTGAGAGCAGATCTTTATGGATTTTATGAGCTGCGATTTTTCAGCATTTCTGATACATCTGATATTTCAACTTGCAGATGAGGCTTCAAACTGTACTTCCTGGTGTTGATTTGGGCCATTTTGGGAAAAGCATGGTGGATGGAGACATGATCAGTGAAGGGTGAGAAAGCTCCCTGTTTACAAATTGAATGACATTCTGTAGCACCAATCAGCTGTCAGTGGCGGCATTTTGAAATTTCCATGGTCAACATCTGTCAAGACTCCCACTGGTAATGTCCCACAAGGTAAATATTGACATGCCAGGTGGATTTATGCATTGTGAATTTTCTGGATTTTTGCCGATTTTTAACGCTAATACATAACAAGTAACGAAATTAATAGTAGACTGGTGCCTGTCACATGACATTTTCACATTTGACCAGAGAACTTTAAATCGTCACTGCGGCTACAGTTTTGACTTGATCACCCCAATTTTTCCCAGGCTGACTCATGAACAACGTACAAATATGAGGGTTGTTTCAAATTTATGTTATTAAATTATTAATAAAATAAAATAAATTTTTAATTAATTTTAATCAATTTTTTAATTATTAAAATTATTTTTTTTCTTGCTAACTGTGGTTGAAATAAACATCATACTGATAATGCTGGGTAACATCTCTTGTATTGTTATGCCATTTCTGCGACAAAATTGAGACCTTTTGGAGCAAATATAGGCAAAAAATGAGTGATTTGTCAGTTCTATGGCCAAATATTCAATGCCAAAAATGACGAGGTTCACTTAAAGGAATAGACAACCTTTGATAAACGTATATTGCAAATGAAAGAACAATTTCAGGAGTGTCCAAAACCATTTTTATTTCAATTTTGCAATTTTTTCCAACCGAGTAAGAAGCCGTTAATGATAAATTCTGTGGCTTGTAAGGCCGCCGCCATTACGGCAAGTTTAGTGACGTCACTGGGCCATAGAACACTGCAGTGAGCTGGGAGGACACGCACAGTTTGCCTTGCACTGGAATAATCGCAGCCCGATAGGCTAGCAGGTGTGGCTATACATTCTTGTATTCTGTAACCTGCAAATACCGGCTAATGTTTGTACAATAACAATGATCTTATCCTTGTTGTTGAGAAATCGGGTTTGATCTGTCGGCCAGTCTAGACTAAGTGTCAAAAAACACAGCATCAAGTTGTCTGATAAAATATATGCTTTCGTTATTTTCCAATACTTTTCAGCTGATGACTATGCCAACATGCGTCAACATAATTAGGCAGTAAAACTGACTGAGATTGTTTAATGTAACCGAGAATGAGAATAATCTGATTTCTGTTTTACCAATTCAAAGAATCGAGCCTCAACAAAGACCGGCACGGGAAAACGAAACTAAATCTGCCTCAGCTGGAGGGCCATTTCTCCGGGGAAAGATTGTCCGGAGATTTTTCTCACCGTTGAACTGTTGCCGAAAGAAACTGTTCAGCATGACACGGCCGTTAAACACCCACCCAAATATCTAGCGTGCGAGAAAATTTACCTGAGAAAGTTTATGGAATAAATCCTTGTCAGCTAATGTCAGCACCTGCACATGTGCTCGTCTGATCGTTTCCTAACAGGACATCTCACAGCAGAGCCGACTAAACGAAATCGTTGGGGGAGACATAATTAATCTGACTGTTGATGGTTTCACATTTTTGTGTGTCTATTGTCAGTCACATTTGCATCATAGCAAATACTTTATCTTCATTCCATTTCCACTATCTCCAGGATTATAATTTTGTAATTTTCTTTCATATTCATATCAGAGATCTTGTGGGTAGCAAGGAACATGGATTACAGGCACCGAATATTAGCAAGCCCCCTCCCCCCACCCACCCCACACATCAAATAGGTTCTATGAGAATTTCGCATAGTGTGACTCAGAGTTATGGCCTCCAACTCTGTTGGAAGATAGGCCTTGCTCTCTGTTAAGTTGCCACTTTAATGTTTCACCAAACAGTTAACAGTTTAAATGAGGCAACTTTCAGCTGTCCTCATCTTTCATGGTTGTTAATGTAGCAGATATCAGCAAATGACCATCAGACATGTCAGATATGGTGTCATTAAATTTTATTCCTTTTTTTCTTCTATGTTGTGTTTTGACAAGTGTTGCCTGTTTGCAGACATTGCATTCATGGACTTGAAATCTGACACAGAATATATTCCTCAATGTTATTTAGGAGTTTTCTCAGTAATAATAACTGTTTACAAGTAATATGTGCATCTTTCTAACTAGAGGTTCCGCTTTGACCCTTGAGTTGCCGCTCTGGCATGAAGCCTATGCTGGTTGTTTTTTTGAGCAAAAACATACGTCTCCCCCAACCTCCCACCTTGCATTGAATGGGCACATAATTTAAGGGAAAGTGCTATAAAATTAATGTAGCAATAAGTATCTTAAACAAAGCTGCATATCTAAACATGTTAATTACAAAGAAGCGATTATCATTGTATATACATGTACAAGTAGATGAACGGATGGACGGACACCGGACACGGATGAATGCATGCACACATACACCAAAACCTGATCAAATGAGGGGGCTATCCCAATGAAGCTTCCATCCAAATTTGGTGAAATTCCGTCTAGTAGTTCTCCAGATATCTTGCAGGCAAGCCCTGTATATACATGTACAAGTAGATGGACGGACGGATGGACACCGGACATGGATGAATGCACGCACACACACCAAATGAGGGGGCTATCCCACTGAAGCTTCCATCCAAATTTGGTGAAATTCCGTCCAGTAGTTCTCAAGATATCTTGCAGACAAGGCCTGTATATACATGTACAAGTAGATGGGCGGACGGACGGACACCGGACACGGATGAACGCATGCACACACACCAAAGCCTCGTCAAATGAGGGGGCTATCCCAATGAAGCTTCTATCCAAGTTTGGTGAAATTCCGTCCAGTAGTTCTCCAGATATCTTGCAGACAAGCCTTGTATATACATGTACAAGTAGATGGACGGACGGACGGACACCGGACATGGATGAATGCACGCACACACACCAAAACCTAATCAAATGAGAGGGCTATCTCACTGATGCTTCCATCCAAGTGGGGTGAAATTCCGTCCAGTAGTTTTCAAGATATCTTGCAGACAAGGCCTGTATATACATGTACAAGTAGATGGACGGATGGATGGACACCGGACACGGATGAATGCACCCACATACACCAAAACCTAATCAAATGAGGGGGCTATCCCAATGAAGCTTCCATCCAAGTTTGGTGAAATTCCGTCCAGTAGTTCTCCAGATATCTTGCAGACAAGCCCTGTATACACATGTACAAGTAGATGGACGGACGGACGGACACCGGACATGGATGAATGCACGCACACACACCAAAACCTAATCAAATGAGGGGGCTATCCCACTGAAGCTTCCATCCAAGTGGGGTGAAATTCCGTCCAGTAGTTCTCAAGATATCTTGCAGACAAGGCCTGTATATACATGTACAAGTAGAAGGATGGACGGACGGACACCGGACACGGATGAATGCACGCACATGCACCAAAACCTAATCAAATGAGGGAGCTATCCCAATGAAGCTTCCGTCCAAGTTTGGTGAAATTCCATCCAGTAGTTCTCAAGATATCTTGCAGACAAGGCAAGGGGACGGACAGACATCCATCCATCCAGACAGACATCCAGACAGACAGACAGCACAAACACTAGATGTCTCCCCCCAACATAGTTGGGGGAGACATAATTACTGCCAGTAAGATCTTGATGAGATGTAGATCCATCCAATTGAACTGACATATATTCTCTATATGGGAGTTGTGTATACCATAAACACCTCTGTGTTATATTTTGGTATGTGTTGTGTACACATTTGTGTATATTGCTGTCACTTATTACAGGATTAAACATGTCTTTGATCTTTGTATCAACATCAAATTTTAATCCCATTTGATAGATTACTGGGATGACCCACTGATTACATGGAGAAGTTAACCACTGCCATGAAGGAAATTTTTACCAAATGTAGCCTAAATGAGCAGCTTGAAAACAAATTATGTTTTGACACATTTTGAATTTAAGTTTTCTTTATTTTTAAACTTTAATTTGAATAATTTCATAAAAAATGAATTAAAATAATAAAAAAATAATTAAAAATAGTGTTTAACATATCTAGTTAATGCTTTATACTTCTTTTTATAGGCAGACGGATTGTCGACTTGGTGCTTTTTACCAGATGGAAAAATATGTACAGGTTAATGAGATATTGTACTTTTTACTTGTACCTCAGTCTTAAGGCATATGGGGCAAATCGAGGGGAAATATAAAGGGGGTACCCTTGGTATATAGGCTGTAAAATCTATATCTGTGCATAGTTTTATCTGTGCCTTCTCAAGATAGTTTGGGGATGGGTATGGTTTGTTCAGATGAGAGCATTCCTTATTTTAACAATGGTTCCATTCCTGACAGGCATCAGACTACAATTAATCACTTCCGGGTCAGTGCCACGACCTACATTGTTTAGAAATTTGAGAGCAGATCTTTATGGATTTTATGAGCTGCGATTTTTCAGCATTTCTGATATATCTGATATTTCAACTTGCAGATGAGGCTTCAAACTGTACTTCCTGGTGTTGATTTGGGCCATTTTGGGAAAAGCATGGTGGATGGAGACATGATCAGTGAAGGGTGAGAAGGCTCCCTGTTTACAAATTGAATGACATTCTGTAGCACCAATCAGCTGTCAGTGGCGGCAATTTGAAATTTCCATGGTCAACATCTGTCAAGACTCCCACTGGTAATGTCCCACAAGGTAAATATTGACATGCCAGGTGGATTTATGCATTGTGAATTTTCTGGATTTTTGCTGATTTTTAACGCTAATACATATAACAAGTAACGAAATTAATAGTAGACTGGTGCCAGTTTTCTGCCCTCCCAAGATTGATAGAAAAGGGGAGGCAATCCAATTAATCAAAACAGCCATATTTGTTATTCCAAATTATCTCCCCTTAACCATGAGCTTGAGCTTACATTACCATTGACCGTAACACAGCCCTTTTTTTTGGTACGTCATACATATTTTCAATACCAAAAGTTTCATCCATGTTCTGCTAAAGAATCGCGTATTTTGTAGCCTTATTTTGTTGTTCCATGACACTTTGAGCTCCAAGTTGAAGGAGCGTCATTTTTCCCCCAGTCACATCAGAGCTCAATGAGTGTTTTCTTTTTTCCCTACTGGTATGTGTTCTACATGATAGGTAAATTACCTATTTAACCGAATTATCTACAAATAATGATTATCTAGACGATGTATGGATTAAAGGTAGGAATAATTGATGATACACAGGTGGTCAAATCTTACTTGAATACTCCATGGTTCGGCCAGTATATGTGTTTATCCCCAAAACTGAACGTTTCATCCCCGATCAGCTGTTTGGCCCAGTAAAGGTTATTGTACGGAGGCTCTGTACCGCCTAACTCAGCTGGCAAAATCTCTTTGTGTATATGACCATGAAGGGTGGCTACGTTGATCCCATGCATCAATATCTGACAAACGTTGTAAAAGAAAATTAAGAAAATGTTAGAAAAATGAACTTGGACAGAATATGAAATTGGTCCTCATAAGGACTCAGAAACTACAATAACATCAGAACTAATTTGAACTTATATTTAAATTAATTCTCTCTCTCTCTCGGTCTTAAATCATGAAAACATTCCTGGAAAAACTCAGTTATATTCAAATAATGAAAATCCAGGAGAGCTGATAGTGAAACGACAGGAGAGGTTTGTTCTGACAGTGAAAGCCGAGGAGAGTTATGTTCTGATAGTGAAAGTCGAGGAGAGTTATGTTCTGACAGTGAAACTTGAGAGTTATGTTCTGATAGTGAAAGTTGAGGAGAGTTATGTTCTGATAGTGAAAGTCGAGGAGAGTTATGTTCTGATAGTGAAAGTCGAGGAGAGTTATGTTCTGACAGTGAAACTCTAGGAGAGTTATGTTCTGATAGTGAAAGTCGAGGAGAGTTATGTTCTGACAGTGAAAGTTGAGGAGAGTTATGTTCTGATAGTGAAAGTCGAGAAGAGTTATGTTCTGATAGTGAAAGTCGAGGAGAGTTATGTTCTGATAGTGAGTCGAGGAGAGTTATGTTCTGATAGTGAAAGTCGAGGAGAGTTATGTTCTGATAGTGAAAGTCGAGGAGAGTTATGTTCTGATAGTGAAAGTCGAGGAGAGTGATGTTCTGATAGTGAAAGTCGAGGAGTTATGTTCTGATAGTGAAAGCCAAGGAGAGTTATGTTCTGATAGTGAAAGTCGAGGAGAGTTATGTTCTGATAGTGAAAGTTGAGGAGAGTTATGTTCTGATAGTGAAAGTCGAGGAGAGTTATGTTCTGATAGTGAAAGTCGAGGAGAGTTATGTTCTGACAGTGAAACTCTAGGAGAGTTATGTTCTGATAGTGAAAGTCGTGGAGAGTTATGTTCTGACAGTGAAACTCTAGGAGAGTTATGTTCTGATAGTGAAAGTTGAGAGTTACGTTTTGAAGTATAACTCAAGAAGAGTTATGTTCTGAAAGTATAACAAGGAGCATTATGTTCTGAAACAAAACTCCAGGAGAGTTATGTTCTGATAGTGAACCCCCGGGAGAGCTGTGTTCTGAAAGATAACTCCATGAGAGTTCTGATAGAGAAACTCCCGTGGAGTTTTTCCGGAAGTATAAATCCGTGTGGTGTACCAAAAGCTAATATCTGTGGGAAAAACAGGTTCAGGATCACACCATTTTGACCAGGAGCAATAGAAAATATGTTTGGTCTAAGATAGAGCACTTGTACATGAAGACTATACTATATGTATGAGAGAGCCAGACTGATATGATGAAACCAGTGTAAAGAGATCAGATTATAGCACAAGTTTTAACAGAGTTCTGGTTTATCAAGCTTCCAAATACTTCAAATTAAAGCATTTGGAGCCTGGATAATGCCATTCTTCAGAGGTTGATCAGTTCAACCAGGTGTCAGTATTCACAAGCTTCACTGCATAGGTATTGTACAGCAATGAGAAGTAAAAGGAGAGGCGGCGTTCAGGACCAGTGTACAGATGATGGGGAGGGTGAATACTGTCTTCATATGTTCATGGTACCTTGTCTTTGTTCTTCTCCTTCAAGAAAGGTTTTATCATTTTGAAGACCGCCTCTATGTACCAGGGTTGGTTCACAAAATGGATCGCTCCAAACCGGGCAGGAAAACAGTCCTGATTAAAAAACATACATGTAATTTTAGTCAGGATAACAAAACATCAACTGAAACTTTTACAAACATCTCAGAGTATATCATGGCTCACTCAGTCAAAGTGTCCACGGGAATGCATATGCCCCGCCAAATACGCAATCAATATGAATTGCAGCATTTTACTGGATACTCGGTTTCCAAATGATAATCAAGTTCTTATTTATTACATTTGAGTACATGTTTAGTGTCCTTGACTTTTCGCATCAACAATCAACAGGTTAGGGTGATCCCACTCTCTGAAATGGAGGTAAAAAAGGTCCTTTTTGCTCAATAACTTTGATTCCTTCTTAACCAATGCTTCAAAACTTAAGGCACATTAATCTATCTATTGCTCTGTGTCCTAAAATTAATTTGCTTTCTCAAGATGCAGTCAATGTTGTTTCAACCGTGTAACAGATATTTAGCCTATTATCATGCAAATTAGATATACGACAATTTTTTTTTTTTTACTTAAGGATTGACTGTGATTTTTTTTACGTTCATTGGGGTATGAACTTAAAAACCGCTGTGCAAACTTTGTATGATCCCGCCGCGTAGCGGATCATACAAAGTTTGCACAGCGGTTTTTAAGTTCATACCCCAATGAACGTAAAAAAAATCACAGTCAATCCTTATAATTAAATTAATCGAGCAAAAGTAATTCAATAAGAGAAGAAATTGAACGTGAAACGAACGAATTCTTCGGTTTAATTCTTGTAAGGGGAAAACCCCTACGCGCATAAATACAGTCAACAAATTTCGTAACTCCTAGCAACGTCTCAGTGCACGCGCACGTCAGTCGGTAGGCCTAGCGTGGTTCAAACAGTTTTCAGTTTGACAGTTTGTTGCACATTGTGTATGGAGGGAAACTTCTCAGTCAGGGATAGGCCTAATCATTTAGGTCAGGAAAACTGAAACACGCAAGAAATTCTGCGAAGGAAGAATGAGATATGAAACCATGCAGAAGAGGAAAAATTGTTCGAGTTGAGTTGGCCTTGCCGGGAATATTCCATTCAGAGACGATGATCAGACTGGGCGATGCATTTTCTTGCTGTTTTACCGCGCCACGGGTAGGCATACGGAGGACGATTTCACTGATCAATGTGTTGTTCTGAGCTGAGGAACATTCCCTGTCGCAGTTTATGACGGAACTTCCTCCCTGTCGGTGTCCGCTATCAATATTGTGACGAAACTCTTCATCCTTCATCGCCTGTACCCGTCACACGTGGACTGGAATCGATGGAGTGCATGTGCTGTGTGTGTGTTGTGTTGTGTTCGAATCGAGCGGACGCATAATTTTGTGTGATATCAGAGACAGAAAACGCGAAAATTGATATTCTTTCACAGACTTCGAAGTGTATCAGTTCTGGTGAACTGATTCCAGCTTTTGTGAACAGAGATCGAACGATGATGTTGCCCTCGTAGGCCACCCGACAGGTTTTGTGCAATCAACATTCTGTAACACTCCCCCCCCTTGACCGGAGGGATTTTATCGGACATCTGCCGTACGGTACGGTACCGTACTTGTTACATGCATCCGCTTATCGTGGCAGTCAAGACGGTATAATTTGTTAAATTTTTGTGTTTGGCTTCGTGAGAGAGGACGACATATTCCCGTTTCCATCGGTGCAAAACTTCCCCCCCCCCCCGCACCACAACACTGAACAGGAAAAATGCCGGCGGATGAAATTCCACTCCTCGGGAACGGTAACGAATGAATGGATTACCAAACTCTGTATCTCAAGAGCCCCAGAGCTCAGGTAGGATGTGGGTTTCAGGACTTCACCCGGTGTAATAATTGTTTTATAAGGATTTGTGGTGAAAGTGGGTAAGCGAAAACCTAATGTCAAAATCTCGTTCACTGTCGACTTATTCATTGCTGATCTGTGATTTCCAGGACCGACAAACATTATATCGGCTCTTTTCTCTTCGAAATTCTTGTAATTTTACAAACAATTTTGTCAATACAAATAAATATTTAAATTCAGTCTTTCCAGTTGGTTTTAGAGTTTTCTGTTGGCATAATTTGAGCAATATTATTTATGCACTAAAATCTGAATCGATTTACACTACGACCAGTGATCCAGTGCCTTTTATAGCAACGAAAAAGTAGTGCAGTTGTGGGCGTGGCATATCGTATTTTTAGATTCATTGAAGTATGAACCGAAAAATTTAGCACTAATCAGCCAATCAAATCGCAGGATTTACGAACAATACGGGTAGAATTTAATTATTACCATTTGATGGGATATATATATATATGTCTGTGCGCACCTCATGGGAATTTTGCTGAATTCTTATGTAAACTGATGTATTGAGCAAAAACAACCTTTTTTACCTCCATTTTAGAGAGTGGGATTACCTGATCCATAAGCTTCTTTTGGATCCACATACATATACCTGTGAAGACAGTATACTGTGGAAATTGAGGTAGCATAACAAGACACTTTGTCCCCTACATGTACATACATGTACAGGTACTCTCTGGCCTTCAGAGTGAACTGTCATTGACTATTCTCCATTCTGGATATGGTACCGTACCGTTGTAAAGAAAATGTGTTCTCAGTTAATAGTGTCAGGATTTCTCCAGAAGAAACATTTCGGATACCTATATATCAGCCGTTTTGAAACTGAATGTGCAGTTCCAATATGTCACTTTTTAAAGTTATAATACAGGATCATGTCACAATGTAAGAGAGTTGTAAAGTTTGTTTTGCGATCTCATGCGATGCAGATATACATGTCCATGGGCGCCAGTGGTGGAAAGTTGGATATAATAGTTTTTACTTTAGAACGACCTGTTTTACCTCCATTTTAGAGAAGTGATTCTGTCTAACCTGAAAAAAATGCCTTGGTGATGCAGTATTGACCTCATTTTGAAAATGGATGTGCACAGAACAGCTTAAAAACTCGTCTTTTCAGGAAGATGAATCATGTCTACTTACTATAACTGAAAGAAGTATTTATCCTTATGAAAACTCAAACCTGCATCTCCATTTAAGTGAGTGAGTGAGTGAGTGAATAGAATTTAACGCCGCTTTCAACAACATGGCAGTGTGACTAACATCACAGGACCTACGAAGTAGGGTTTGATATGATTTAAGTGTGTACTCGAGAGATGACTTGGGGGCCCTATGTGCTACCGTGAGAGAATTTATATAGCAGTCTCTAATTGACAGTGGGTATTATTAACTTTCCCAGATGGCACTGCTGTTGAGTCATTAGCTTAGCAACTAATATCACCCTCAGTTCCTATTACCCTTGACACTTATCAGCCCAGCAGTACAGCATGGGGTCACCCATCCATGTCTTGACCGGGCTTAAAGTCGCTTAACTTCGGTGATCATGGTGATTGTACAAGAAACGGTGTGTTCAACATGATATACCGTATCAGGGAGCCTTCAAAAGTCACAGTGAAACACAGCCAAGGGTTCCCCGATGGGCATGACAGTGCACTCGCTGAGCCATCAATAAATAATAAGAAAATAATTATAAATCAAATTTTCATCAGAATTCGGTCAGCTCAGAACTTGCTGGTAACAATGCCCTAATGCACGTTCATGCCACAAATCAAAGTTCTAATGTCAACGGTTCTCCTTATTTTGCCGACAAAAGGATTCGGATGGACTGACTCACTCGCTCACTCACTCATTACCGGACAATTTGCAAATGGTAGCCTACTTCGTAGGAATATTTCAGCTATATCACGACGAACCAACTAAGCACCACCCAGCCCAGTCCATCCACCCTATAAAACACTGATTACAGCACACCAGACAAAGACAGGACAGTTACATGGTGCAATAAAGACAAGTGATATTACAGTGCTAGGCTCACATTATCAAGTTCCTGTTGCTTCTCAGCAAAATGCATTGAAGCAACAGGAACCTGAACCCACCCAACCACCCGCTATCCATTTGAGAAGGAAAATAATAATTTACCTGTAAGCCTTCTATCATGAGCTTAAGCACTTTAGGATTTAGCCATGTCGACTGTTTAAACGTGAACTGACTCCAGTCCACGATGATAACAGTTCCGTTAATTTGCGTTTCATCATCATCGATCAACTTTTCAAGTGTCAACAAAATGGCACGATATATTGCAGCCAGTCCGTATCGAGTATTGTCCCAGTTTGCCGAAGTCAGCACCAGTATTTTTCGCCCGTAGTGATCACAAAGGGGAAGAACTCCAGGTAAACCATCCAGCAGGGCCTCCTTGATGCTCGGTTCTGCAGCATAGAATTTTTTGAAAAGATTCTTGTTCGTTTGCCTGTACCCGAAGTACCTGCTTAACAGTCTGAAGGCCTCTGTGGTATCAAATTTTCTAGCTCTCAAGAATCGTAATATAAACGTGTCATCGGCCCGTAAGAACTCTGGAGAAACGAGAAAAAAACAGGCCAATTACAGAGGATTTCATAATTGTTTATCAAGATATATTTCAGTGACGAGAAATTACATGCCTAAACTAGAATCAAAACATAACATGTAACTTTTCACCTTCTATTTTAAGTTGTCAACTTTTAGTAATGTATTATTTCATCATTTGGTGTGTTTCTATTATTCTCATTGGCTGAGTGGTTGTTTGAAAGCCCAGATCAGCAGATCAGCATGACAGTCAAAGTTAACTTGAAATACAGATACAACAAAAAATGTTCAGCTTCACACTTGCCAGAGCAACATGGCGTGTTTGTAAATATTAACCACAAACGTTAAACTATTATCAAATCCCCTGTAACTTGGTATAAAACATGTAGACAGTCAATTTTAGCAAAATTTGAAAAAATATACAAAAATTAGATTGAATAAAATTAATCTCTAGCTTGCTTCATGTTCACTTTTTTGACAAAATAATGACAAAGGAGGAAGGCTTTTTTTTTCTCCCTCTCTCACACAGACCAAATATGTCCATCTTTTCTGGCAAAATGATGCAGTGGTTCAATACAATTTGCATGAAACCAACAATGTCCTTTTATTCACTTGAAGATTACTTCAAATAAAACAAGACATTGACTCAATGTTCAACAACATTATTTTGGCAAACACTTAGAGGGAAATGTGTAAAAACGGAAATAAAGAAATTTTTTTTTTTAGTCACTTTTTTTTCCTGTGGCCAATAAAATGGGTTGAAGAAAAATCATGTAGGCCTAACTGTGAAGTAACTGGAAATTTAATTTATTCCACCTTACTAGAATATTACTACATGTACAATGTAGTTCAAATTGTATATATATATATATATATCTTTATTTCATGAGGGTAACTCTGTCAGTTGCAAAAACTGTTCTTCCCGGAGGCCCTCCAAAAAAAAAAAAATTGAAAAATATACAAGTATGTACAACATATACAATCAAGAAACACTGCAGAGTAAATGTCTTGACATAAAAATAGTACATAATATTATGTGCTAGAGCATAGGGATTTGATTTGTATGTTTGAAGTCAGATGTAAAGTTAAACAACTATTTGTTTGATCTGACAGTCCAAGAGTGTTGCTAGCCCAAAATCCTTCACAAATTTAATTGTAAAATATTGTATTGCTTTTCTGGAACTTTAACCTCTTAATATGTGATACTCTACTATACTTTAACATTACCATTTTTGTCGGAATTCAGTTTACCATCATTCTTGGCTTCTCTATTGAGTTTTTGACTGAATTTTACTGTCTGTTAATGGTAGTAAACTGCAATATCTATGAACTCCTACATTCCCCTCCTAAATTAGATAATGTTTGATTGATCGTCCCAATAAACCACATCGTAATCCCAGAACTATTGCACATTACCGCATATTCATTCCAGGAGCGAGACTGAAGGGCAGCTTCACACACATGCGTTTTTTTCACGAGAGCCAACAACACCAGGCTATTTTGTTGGAGTGTTGCTTCAACAGTTCAAGATATTCGCACATACATGTAAATGTTGTTAGAATAATTTTAGCGCAAGTACGCATCCCAAGATGGTGGCATTGCTGGTGAAAAATGCATGTACATGTACATGCCCCTCAGTCTCGCGCCTGGCATGAATATGCAGATTTCTGGGACTATGATTTGGCTTATTAAAAATGGACTTTAATACATCTTGATTTGAAGGTGAAATGTAAAGGTTTTCATATTTTCCTTTTTATATACTTCATGGGCCATTTAATGATGGAAATATCAGTCTAACTACTTCATTTGGTTTTATTTGAAGTATTTTGTCTCCTGGTAGCTTTTTGAAAAGTGCTTCAAAGTTGGTATCTCAAACCCGACCGATTTCAGAAATGAAATCAGCATCGCTTATCTGCCCTTGTTTGGCGCTGGCTTGTGACGTCACATCAGACCAACTAGTGGGCGTCAACACTTGTAATGTTCAGTCTCCGGGCGGCTGGTCTGACGTGACGTCAACAATCAAGGAAAGATAAGCGATGACGTTTTGCAAATCTGAATTCATCTTGGCTAGGGGTACCAACTTTTAAAAGATTCTAGCAGACAAGATAATTCAAATTAATCTAAGTCAAATAGATAAACTGGTATTTCTACATGTATCATAATTCAACCTATATTAAATGTATTTAATAGAACGGAGAACGGAGAACATAAAAACCTGTGCATTTCAACTTTACAGGAACATGTAAATGATGGCAAGTAAGATAAGTACTGGTCCCCTAATGAATTTCTGCATGAATTCCAAAAGATCTTTCCATTCGCTCCATTAGCATGAAAATCAAAACCAGAAGTAAAATTCACACAACCTGAAGTGATACCAGACTTGATGATATTCCGATTATTATATGCCAATATTTATCCTCGTGATGACTGACAAGTACATGTATAATGTATTCCTTTTTTATCACACCAGACATGCCAGACTCTAATCTAGCTCCTGGTGGATATTCTTTCCATTTTAGCTCTGTATGACAGTCTTCTTTAGTTGCTGGAACTATAAGATCAGTTTCAACAAGCTTTCAGGAAGCACCACTTTGCACCCCTTCTGTTTCCCGCCTCGCCGCTCGGCTCATTCACCGCGTGCAACTTTGCCTGCCCTTCCTGGGGCTTACCAGGCCCTGCACACTGCAATTCCAATTTTTTAGAGTGTATGTGTAGAAGTCATGTGTGGTGGGATGGACCAGATCTTCCTGTTCAATTTTCTGCATCATCCCACTGAATATACGTACTGGACAGACTCCTTAAGTATATCTATTTGGTCACTTGGGAAAAATGGTTTGATACATGTATCTGGTTGATTCTCCATGTAAGATTGTATTGTTTATGCCCTTCTATTGGTGAGAACCCTGCCATCTAGACTCAGACAGGCTATTGTCCTTCCTCGTCTGGTGACACATGAAATATGGACCTGATGTAGTAGGTACATCCCAGCAACCTTTGACAGGGATCCAATTTCGCGAGAAAAAAGATAAGAAAGGTATTCGGCACCCCAAGTGAGTATCCCTCGATCCTTGATTAAAAACTGAACCGATTCATCAGGGAGCCAGAGTTCTTTGATCATGTGTGGATGATTAAAAATTCTGCTAGGCAATTAATAATAAACCCCATTTTTCAACCGAGGTCATCCCTCTCAATTCTCAGTCTGTCTGATATTATCCAGAGAAACTTCCGTTCCTTTGATGACTTCGATTTTTCACAAGATTCACCCAGAGCCGGTACCGGTATCTCTCGTTTCTTTGATGTAGGGGACTCGTGCAGCTTGCCTAGACTACTATACCAACAGCGTTACTTCTTTTTAGCTTTCAGCCATCTCACAGAACTCAGAAGCTCTCTAAGATTCATTGATCATTATTGGTGGACGTTCGTCCTTAGACACCAATCTAATTAAAATTATATCCTATCTGCTCCCCATTTGGGTATGTCGCTTGTAGGATCTAACAGGCTTGCAGTAACTCGCGTGTTAACCAATCCCGAGAACGCTTCATAGCGCTTTGAAGGAAACATTGCTGACAAAGAATTTTTGGTTGGCTCAGCTGCATTTAGCCGGCTCGCTGGTCGGTTGTCTTTTCATGTTGTCGCGGTCCCAACATTGTGACACCATAATACTGGGTAGATATATGGACTGATCTTTGGTGTAAACATTGGGGTAAATGGACACAGTGAACCTATCTCCCCTCCCCGACTGCAAATGGAGGAGTCCAGATGCGACCATGATGTCATAATGCTATTAAATATCCATGGTATGGGCGCTCAGAACACCAAATTGAATTGAAATACGTAAGATCCTATATAGCGACATGTACGATTGGGGAGCATCGATAGGATATTAATTTATTAAGATTGCCTTAGACACATGTACCCCAGTATTTTAAGATGTAATTTTAATCGGATTGACACATGCAGCATACAATGATATTTATCACAATGGATGGAGGGGGGGGGGGGGAATAAGCTTGTATGGTACTACATGAATGTGGATGAAACCAAGATAACAGTGTCGCTGAAATTAATTACAGATACATGTACATTATGACGGAAGGCTGATCTATAATCCAGATTGATTATTGACGTACGTGGGGCCTTCTCTGGTGCATCAGTTTAGTGCATGGCCCCGATGATTCTAGGCCAGCTGATTGCCATATTGCATGCTCTCGTGAGCTCGACCATACACTGTGGATGATCAAAGCTTATCACTGTGGCTGTCCCCAAAGGAAACGTCAGATCAGACGATCTGGGGGATAGTGATAAAAGACCCTGCCGCTACGCTAACAGTGGTTTGATCTCACGGAATGTCCTCGGGCGGAGAAAGTTGATCTATAAACCCAGTGGTCAGATATCACAGATATACATGTCGAGACTGGCCCAGAAGACATACTAATAAACATATCAAGGCTTCTGTACAGATCAAGATGAACCAAGGGAAAATAATTTAGTTTTAAAACCCCTCAACCACTTATCAATGTCTGGTCTGGTCACAATCTGTTCTCGGATGTCATGTCCAGTGTGTAATTTAAAGTCCAGACTATGGTAATTCCTCTAATAAAACAATCACCCTATTAAAATTCAATCACCCTCAATTTTGTGGAAAAAAAAATTCAATCAGTCGTTCTAATAAAATTAATCAACCTTTAAACTCATTGAAATAACAAAGAGATAATGAATTATTTGCATGAGCATTAACCATTTTTTGTTAACATTCTGTTCTAATAAATTTGGCCACTGCCAATTTTATGGTCGGAAATTTCACTTCCGGGGATTGAATTATTACATGTAGAGGATTTACCTTAAGAAGAAAATCGTGGAAATCTTGATCGTGTCAAATTGTGGTATTGCAAACAAATCAATTTCTTATCCCTTTCACCATGCCATCCCAACCTGGAGGAATGTACATGTATAAATTAGGTATCCCAATAAATAAAGTGTAAATATCTTGTAGCATAGGCTGTCTTCAAATAGGGGGTTGGTATTCCTCATGACTGAGCACAGGCTAGTGAGTGAGTGAATAGAATTTAACGTCGCTTTCAACAACATTTCAGCTATATCGCAACGAACCAACTACATGTAAGCGCCACCAAGCCAAGTTGTAATCCCGCTACTTCAAAGAAGAAATCTTTGAAGCAGCATGGAACCAGACACCCTCTGGACAGCCACACTATCACAATTGGGAAATAAACATTAATAGCTGAACTGATCAACATATCTAGGCTACACAGATCAAGATGAACCAAGGGAAAATAATTAAGTTTTAAAACCCCTCCACCACTTACTAATGTCTGGTCTGGTCACAATCTGTTCTCGGACAGCCTGTATGGCCAGTAGTCGCATCTCAGGGATCTCGTGAAGTTCTTGTCGTGCCTTACGCTGGAGCTCCGCAGAAAGACTCCAACCGTACTCGGCCATTGTTCCATCAGCTCAGCTCGCCACCAAGAGGCTAGGGAAGATGCAGGAAGGCTAGGGAAGACAATCTCGCCAGAAAATGGTGTGCCAACAACAACGACGATGACTTCATGTACTCCACCGGGTGGTGACGGCTGTGCTCAAGTAATCAGCATTTGAGGCTCTCGATCTACATTCGTCCCCAGGTCGATCAATACCTTCAATTAGAGAAACGCAAAATGACGAGGCTAGAAATTAGAGGAAATTATTGGGAAGACTCTTCAATGCTTTCACCGAGTCGTCACGAGGAGCTTTTAGCATGCACACCTTGCGTTAAAATTCAATTACACGTACGATAAACCAGGGCACGGGACAGGAGAAGGCGTTAAGATGAATGTTTCAATGGCTGGAGTGACCACTCTGGGGACTTGACCAGGGGTCAAGCTGGTCAGGACAGAATACTTAGTTCTATTCCACTATGTCCTTGATCAAATAAGCATTGACAAATGTGCATGCATACATCTACATGTATATGGTACTAGTGCTAGATTTCCTAGTTAGATTGGGATTTGAGTGAGTTAAGGTTTAACGTCATCACGTTCAGCATTATTTTGACCATATAGCGACGATATAAATAAAATATCTCATTGGCTGGACATGTGCGACTATCTATGTACAGCCATCATGTAGAGGAAATTAATCTTCCCTCGTAACAACAGACATGGTACAAAATGCATGCTGCTCACCCACTTGAGGCTAGTTAGATTGGTAACTACCGCACGTACATTCAGTGATACATTCAGGGAATCCGGCAGATCTATGCAGCCTGAATTCCTCATCCTTATTTCTTATAGGAACTCAAATTTAGTGAAAACACTACAAAACCACAACTCAAAATTAACTTGATAAAGAAATAATCATTCAGAGAAATTTACTGGAACCATTGTGTAAAACCATGCAGGGTTCACGATAATCAAGACCTTCACCTTTGGGCAAGTGGTTGCTCATTTAAAACAGCTTTAACTTGTGTGTTGCCAATATGAAAAATGATGTTGCCCAATATCCATACCCGAAGCAAATGAACAAAAAGTGAGTATAGGTAAATATTATTAGAATACATGTAGCTAGACGGCACTGGCGCTATTGCCAAACCACCTACACCTCTACTAATGCAGTCTCTCTACACATGAAAGATGGATGCGGAGCTGGCATGCAGGGTATCATGGATGAGACTAATTATGTATGTTTCATATACATGTACATGTAGCTAAATATTCGAGTTCCAGCATCATTTCATCTCCCATCTTGATTTTTGTTTTGAACCCGAGTGAACACGGCGCTTCAGCTTTTACTGTGCATCAAGTGTAATAAAACAGGGTCAGGGAGGCAGTGGCCATTGAATGGTTACAATAGGTTACAGACTTCATGTACTGTACTTGATTAACTTCTGATACAGAATGTACTGAATCTCTATTGTGTTAAATTTTCTACTTTTGCCTGTCAAAATTGGAGAGAATATATGCAAGTTTACCTACCTCAGGACAAGTGAACGAGTCTCTAACTTTGTAGCTACATGTTAAATTAATTGTGAGACAATTCGACTCCAGTACATAGAGACCTGCATTAGACCCTGAGTGACATTCACCATTGCATAATACATGTGCATGTATAAATCTATATCTATTCGATTGTAATTTGCATCAAATATTAATCACAGAATGAATAAATAAAAGAAATGATGTAAATACATGCAATGATCAGCATACATAAATGCATCAGTTGGTATAGGCAGCGATTCAGATAGAAATACATCGGATAATTCCTATAACCTTTGTCATTCCTCGAATTAACATGCTTGACATGGTGAAATTACCATCATCTGTGATAATATCATATATATTATCATATAAATGTTAAGCTACGTGTAATTGATTCACCAGGAAAAGTGCACATGTACCTGTACATGGACTATGACTTAATTTGCAAATATTGAGAACAGTACATGTTTATACTGTGAATTGCATAGCACAATTTGTCATAATAAAGCCAAGGTATGAAATTAAAGAATAACTGTCATACTCATTTAAGAGTATGTCACATTCAAGATAACAATGTGAATACTAAAAACATAATATTTTTTTTCATTTCAGTAAATTCCGGCCTCAAAGGATTCAAAAGCAGTTAACAGTAGGAGAGAAAGCTTCACGGTCATTTTTGACGTCGGAGATCTTCGAGCTTTCTGTACTCTCTGCAGAATGTCGTGGCAATGTAGCATTGACTTGTTAATTGCTCCATAATATCAGCACAAGTTCCAGCACACTTGTGGCGCGGTGCACTATTAACATGGAAATTGTTCCAATTAAAGTCATAAAACAAAAGCAAGGAATAGATGCAGGCAGTTTTTGAACCTGTTATAGGGCGATTCCATGTCACGTAAGTTACATTTTCATTCCCGATGGGGATGTATTTGTAACATTTGACAAAATTAACAGCCATGACTACACCAATAACAAAACAAATCACTTAAATAAAAGTATTTCTTATAATTTGAATGGGTTTTTGATTAATTTCAGTGAAACTAATTAGCATCTGGGCTTAATTAAAAAAGTGTCACGTAAGTTACTCAGAGAATTAGGGTAGTTTTGGGTCATTTGACGTATGTTAAAAAATTTCTGATTTGGATGGAAGAATCTTAAAAGTTCTCACCTATAGCGATAGCTTGAACAATGAATTAGTAGGTATGAGTATAGTTGCCATCAGTCACTTTGCCATATTTCACCACAAAGGTTATAAAGATTGTTAACCAGTGTCACGTAAGTTACAAATGTGCGTCACGTAAGTTACATGGGATGGGTTTCTGGACTATTTATTCAGGAAATACTTGCAGAAATGTTTAGAAATTGAATATTAATATGATGTAAATATACAGGAAGAGCAATTTCTGGGATACTTAACTGTTCATTATTTTCTAATTAATTACCAAACTCATTACCATATTTTCAGTGAAAACATTGGAATTATTTATGGGACTGGACCCTGTACTTGTCTGCAAGGACAGTTTAGAATATCCTAATAGTATACTTTTAGTGGTAACAAAGTTAAAAATACTTAATAATTGGATTTGCTTTTGACAAAAAAATTATTCCTAGTTTACATGGTTTTGTATATGTAACTTACGTGACAATTTTTGTAACTTACGTGACATGTCACGTAAGTTACACAACTTCACTCGCCTAAATTTCTATTCAACTATTTGTTTTTTACCAAGTTAAGAGGTGGATGTTCCTAGTGGACATAAGGTAGTTTCATTGAGGGAAGAGTTTTTTATATCTATTGCCTATATTATCTCTTGACAAAATGACCCATGAAAATTTGTCACGTAAGTTACATTGCGATAATCGGATTGAATATTGAGTGAAAATGACATAGTCTTGCCAACTTCACAAATTTGGCAAGTTTGCATGTTAGAATACATGGTTATTAGTTACTAACATCAGATATAACCAAACTGAGATGAATACTTCAGATTTTACATCTTAATTTGAGGCCTACTAGAAAATCACATTTTATGGCTGTCTGAGTTTGCTAGGTATTTTAATGGTATTTTTTTCTAGAATGTGGACCAGTCAATGACAAAAACTTCATTTTGTCTTAGTTCAGGCACTGGTTGATGCAAAAAATCAACAGATGTTCCAATCCTAGCAGTTTGAAATTTGAGCAACTTTCACTCTCTGTCGTGGAATCGCCCTATACGGTAATTTCCCTATTAATTCGCGATGTAGTGATGAAACTCAGCACTCCAAAAATTGGCTACTTTCGAATTATTTGTTGAGCGAATTCTAGAAAAACGCGAGTGTTCGAATTAAATATCGCGCCGACTTTCACGGAGAATCCAAAATGGCGGACCGCTTCGCCGTGGTCGTAGTGATCGTATTTATTACCGTGTATTAACTTTGATATCTCATCAGTTTCCATAAAATGCAGTGTATGATGTCAGAAAATCTCCTCTACCCTGATAAAGGCGTCTAATTTTATTCGAGGAAGTCGAGCATATTTATCGAGTGACAAGTTCAGCACGATCATGCAGATTTTTGAGCTGAGGTCCGTAAATTCGCGTCCATAATAACATCGTAAAAGTAGGCCAAAACACTGAACGTATTCCTTCCTTTTTGTTCAGTATTAGCTATGATCTATATTATGAAACCTAACTGACATGGAATTGAATGAATATTCTGGAAATATAAAACTATACACATATTAGAGTATTCCATGTTCGAGTCGTTCGGTATGTCGACGTTGTTGTTGTGAACCCTGCAAATGAACCAACGGCAAATTTGTGTAGGATTGTATCACGAAGTTTTAGACAGATTAGCGGACTGTCATAGACTTTTTGGTCTTCACTGTGCATGATTTTACACACACCATCCAGGACTTGAATAAATATCCCGGACCTATGACACGAAATTAATGTTGAATTAACGGCGGATTGTACAAGAGAACCGAGTGTCAGTCGGCAATACACGTTTCGATTGGTTTGTTTCAAGTATGAGAATATCTATTACGGTACCGGTACTGTAACAGTTTACTAAAAGTAAAAGTCAAAGTATGATATCGTTCTGAATATTAATTAAATACTGGTATGTTCTCATCTCCGAAACTTTACCTAATGCCATTTAAATGTTTCTCAAATTTGTTTAGCATATAGAGTAATGGAATGGCGATAGCGATGTTTTGATTCTTAGTGTAAAAATGCGCGGTGTAATTCCAAAGAATTTTTGATTGCTGGAATTTTGGTAAGTTCGTGGGTATTCGTAAGAAATATTTTCATTCACAATAAAATATTTAACAAAACCGGAAAGAGTAAGTCTTTATGATAACTATATTTGAACAAAACAGAGCACATGCAGAGATGATTGTTGTCGGCGCTTCACATCGCAAAATTTGTTTGTGTCCCCTGGTGGGAAAACTGACGTTTGTCAACTGTGTGATTTCCTGTCCATGTTTCATTAAACGATAGATGCAATCAAAGCCAAGATATAACAAGTTTGAATGAGGTATTGTGAAATTTACAGGACGAACAAGGGCCACACATTAACACACAAACCCATAATACTGCAGCGTTAATTTGAAACCCCTTTCAATTGCCTCTTGCTGGTGAATCGCGCATCCTCACCCAGAGCTGAATTTGGGCTTCCGAAGGGACAAGGTATTCCCCAGGCAGTCAATTCAATGTTATTACACACGATCTCATTTGCATATGAATTAGTGTCATTTCCAGTCTGGGTGAAACTTGCATGCTGCACGTGGACTCTCCTATTTCACTATATATTTCATGCTGTTCAGATTCTCTCCACTGGAAACTGAAACATCTTGTCACCCCTATCCTGACTTTGGATTCTTCCATTTTATGTGGTTTTCTCTGGAGGACAAGCTGTGCTGAATGGGGAAATAGCTGGACAGGCTAAAAATAAACTAAACACTTCATTAGCAAACTATCCCGGTACTCAAAACAATGTAGCCATTGCCAATTTAAATATCAAAGGAGACCTGCAGCAAATGCCATTCATGTGGAGGCTTGGTGTTTCAGTAGGAAATTGAGGGGCACTGAGGGGGTATACTATTATGTCGTGCGATGTGAACACATCGTTTCAAGTTTGTTTCCTATACAGTGAACCGTAATAATGATAATAATAAAAATACGGCCTCTTTCACGAACATGCTATTAGATATTGTATTGTATGTTGAGTATTATTAGAAGGGAGAAAAATCAGAGAACCTGATGAAGAATGCAGGACGAGTCAGATCGATCACCGTAATTCTGTAGGTTTGTTTACGGTCAAATATACTTACCACATGGGGTCTGCGTAAATACCTCACCTTGTGTGGATAAAAACACGGAGGTATGGACTGTTAGGGGGAGGGAGGGGGGGAATGGATGTTATGAAAGAAAAAAGGAAACCCTTTCACCATTGTTTGTGATCTTCCAGGCTTGTCGATACGTTGTCATGCACAAACAAGTGATGCTCGAGAATTGTAGTCCAGATTTTTTATTTTTAGAAATTTTTATTGATCAAAATACTAAAATAAAATCAACGTTAAATGTACATCCTTCCAAAAGGCTTTTCGTGATGGCTCATTTTTGACGTCAAATAATGGTCGTTTGATTGTCCACTTCACCTGAAAATATAACGAATAGCATACAGCATACCGAAAGGTTAAATCGCATCTTGCTTTCCCCAAACGAAGAATTCAGTTGCTGTGAAGAAATCTGATGCAATTCACCAGCACACACGTTACAACTTGATATCTCCGCGGGAACGTCACCCGACAAAGTTTGAACTCTGCTCCCTTCCAGTGCCTCCTTTGAACACGGCCCAAGTGCCTCCCATACGAATAATACAGGGCAGGTAAATGGGGGACAGCGAGGGTTTAGCATATACGACGAACAAATATATTAACGTTGAAGATCTCTCAAATTTGTTACTTAAAATAATGTGTGTTTTTCAAATAAAGGAATGCTGGTTTAAAGAAAGATATTTGATATACGAACGCTGGAAACTGAAGAATGATTCAATAGCGGGCCGTGTGCAGACACTCGACCACGTGCGGGGGACTACCGTATATATTTTTCCCGACTGCGGCGAAACGCGATCAAGTTAGGATAAAATTACAGGACTGCGGAGTTAATTGAATCAATTTTTTTCCTTATAGACTGTAAGTAATAGTAATTCAGTCTGATTATATTGTACCATTCCCTGTTGTTTCTCTGCGCTTACAAATAATAGCATACGCCGATATACTATACGAGATTCTAGTAACATATTCACTTTACTTTCATCGGCACGAACTCCGTGGCGAAAACGGGAGTGTTCGAATTTATTGTTTCACGGATATTGAAAATGCTCCCGTGTTCGTTTTATTAGGATGGACAAAATCACGACAGCGGAAAAATCGGCCGTTTTCGAATTAAATTTGGAAGGTGAATTAATAGGGAAATTACCGTAATGAGTTTGGGCACCAAAAATTTGGGCGTTCAAACGAGAAAAAGGAAAAAAAATAATCTGTAGCAAATCCCCTCTCCGAACAGGCTGAAACCAATACTATTAATGGAAGTACTGTTGTCAAATGTTAAGTTATCAGGCTGTATTCAGACCATTTAATACTCCCACAGCTTCCATGGGCTTTGACAGTCCCACATCGCAGTCAACAGTTTGACATCTAGGACCCCAGAGCTGCTGGGGTCTACATGTAGGCGGCCCCTGGACCCCGGCCTGAAATGCTGGGATTGTGGACGGGCACTTTCTGAATTCTGGCTAACACCCTGCATCGCAGCCTGTCTCACTATAACTTATCACACTCTGTGCTGTGTATCGGTGCCCAAACTAAAAGTCTAGATCAGGCCCTAAAATATAACACACTCTTATCACACTCTGTGCTGTGTATCGGTGCCCAAACTAAAAGTCTAGATCAGGCCCTAAAATATAACACACTCTTATCACACTCTTGTGCTGTGTATCGGTGCCCAAACTAAAAGTCTAGATCAGGCCCTAAAATATAACACACTCTTATCAAACTCTGTGCTGTGTATCGGTGCCCAAACTAAAAGTCTAGATCAGGCCCTAAAATATAACACACTCTTATCACACTCTGTGCTGTGTATCGGTGCCCAAACTAAAAGTCTAGATCAGGCCCTAAAATATAACACACTCTTATCACACTCTGTGCTGTGTATCGGTGCCCAAACTAAAAGTCTAGATCAAGCCCTAAAATATAACACACTCTTATCACACTCTGTGCTGTGTATCGGTGCCCAAACTAAAAGTCTAGATCGGACCCTAAAATCCGAAAACTTACCAGATTATCTTGAATACGATGTTAACTTGCAAAAGTTCCACAGTTACATTTTAAAGTTTGAAATACATGCTGAAATACAATTTACATGTATGTTTGGCAGCTTTCATCTTAAAACTACGTTTGGTAGGCCTAAACACTATTTCACACTATGTACATGCAGGTTGGTGACTTAATGTTAGCCCAAGTCCAGCAGACAAATTTATTCTAAATTTACTCAGTCCGAGGGAATTCTGTTTTGAACGGTGCATTGTCCAAGTCCTTCAGCAATTTGTTTGGCTGTCAGGGGTTTGAAAGCTGAAAAGAATGAAAACCGATCTGCTTTGAACAGCACTACACTACTAGCCGAAATGAAACAATAACCAAAGTTTAATGAGTCAATCCACAAGTACACAAGAGAACTTTAACCATTCAGTACTGTTCAGTTCTGTACCACTCAGCACCATTTGGTTTCATGTTGGAAACCTTCAGGTAACCTAATGGTACATGTACTGCACAGACATTTTAAGCAGTATCGTGCAGTTTAACAAGTAAATGACAGGTTCTTCCCAGTTTAAATACATGTACCTACTGGTAACTGATTGGTAACCAATTGGTAGTCACCATGATCTCAACTTTGCAGTACTGTACAGTTCTGACTTGAAAGCTACTGGTCAGTTATTGATTGGTAACCAATAAATACCATAAATGAAATGTGTGATAACTGACTGGTGACCGGTTGGTACTGTTCAGTTACTGATTGGTCACCGATTCAACAGTACCACAAGCATTGACAAGAGGATCTTTCCTACCAGTACCTACTAGTACCAAGAGGTACATGTACTGGTAGGTACATGTAAGCAGAATTGGTTGGTAGCCATTCAGTAATGGAGAAGCAACCGATCAAGGTACTGTCTACTGATGTGTTACTGCATAGGCATGATAGGTACCAATACAGGCCTAGGGCTTTATATTACGCTAATTTGGGCACACCCTCTATTAGATTACGCTAATGTGCCCAAATTAAAAATACATGTAAGATGGATTAATAACAGGATGCAAATTGCTGAAAAAGTTAAAAAAGTAACCAGTTATTAATTTCCTGTTGAATACTTGCCAACAAACTACATATTTTGTACATTTCTAGAATTCTTTCTCTCCCCAAACTTCATATAATTTGGGCATATTTAATTTGGGCACACCCTTAAAAGGTGTGAACAACATGTAATATAAAGCCCTGCAATATGTAACCAAGTGTGGAAAATTGGGGTGGTAACATAGCGGTAACTGATTGGTAACCAATCAGTAGAAAATTCATAAGATCCAATGGGTGACCATTATCTGTACCCGGTTGGTACTGACCAGTTGAAAACCGAATGATACTGCATTCATAGGACCTTTCCTAGTAGTACGGTACCAATCAGTTCTCCACCAAACAGTTAGTTACTGAGTGGTAATGGTTGATAGCAGATTGCATGTGTCATGTGTGTGAGCGAAATGGTAGACGAACTGATAAACGAAATGGTCATGATCTTTTCAAATGCTAATAAATATTTAACAATCGAAATGATAACCAAAGTGCCACAATAACTGAAACTATAAATGGAATGACATCCAAACTGATTAATGGAATGAAATACTTCAAGGGCCTTGCCCCCTCTGTACATGAATGAGATGACACCATTCACAGTATTTATCATGTAAAATGTTTGAAGTGTTCTTCCACAGCTAATAATTGATGGCTAATAATTGATCGACAGGCAGTGTGTTTCATGACTCTGCTTGACTGACAGGTGCAGACTTGCGTCCACCTCACTGCTAATTAATTTGCACAATTCCCTCACGATCGCGGAATGCGTTTCTCAGTTTGGAGATTCCATATGATGTAACACAATTAAATATGGACTGAAATCATTTGGATCTATAATGCAATTAATCCCGCTGTGATATTATTACCACACTTTTATTGGTCTGTATAATGCCAAAGATCGAATCATCGATTCTAATTTAAATTCGACAGTCAGGCACAGGAAGTAATCAGACGAGTACAAGGGTCTATATTAAACATGTAAGCTTGCTGAGCAGGTTCTTTGAACATATTGTAAGACTGGGCGATAGCCATGCCCAGTAATACCGACTCTCCATCAGCCAGTACTGGGTACTTTGGTACTCTCGAGTGTTGATGATCAGACGGAGAGTATGTTTATAGAGTAATTATAGGGAACTCATACATGGTCGTGACCAGACCAGGCCCTAAATTCATCCGATTTTTCTCCTCAATTACACATACCATTGTCCAGCACTAGGCCAGGCCCATAAATGCACTTCCATTCAATTACAGCACTAACCCCTTGGTACTGATCTATACATCTATGCATACATGTATTCTAGGCCATTCAAAGTGAATTCTGATCCTAACAAATGGTAACCCTGTCAATACAACATGCCATATATTTTTAATCAACACAAATGGACGAAAGTTTCACTGAGTAGAAGGATCAATTGGTAAACATTCAATCTGCAAAAGGCCCAATGGACAACATGGCCAAGGGGCAAGAGGGACGGAAATTGGGTCAAAGGGCACTGATCGAAAGGAAGAAAAGGATAATAGAGCCAATGAGCAAAATGGTAGGAATGGCAAACAATGAATGGAATGAAGAGTCAATGGATAAATGCATGGATGAATGTGAAATACATCCATTGGACAAAAGCATCCATGTGCAATTTACAATACATCAAATGGACAAAAGCATCCATGTATAATAGAGCCAATGGACAAAAGAATCTATGTACATTGTATAATAGAGGCAATGGACAAAAGCATCCATGTATAATAGAGCCAATGGACAAAAGCATCTATGTACATTGTATAATAGTCAATGGACAAAAGCATGGATGTACATGTATAATAGAGCCAATGGACAAAAGCATCTATGTACATTGTATAATAGAGCCAATGGATAAAAGCATCCATGTATAATACAGCCAATGGACAAAAACATTCATGTATAACAGAGCCAATGGACAAATGCATCCATGTACAACAAGACATACATTCAATGGACAAAAACGTCCACATTGAATACAGCCAATGAACAAAAGCATCCATGTACATGTACAACACAGCCAATGAACAAAAGCATCCATGTACAGCCACTGGACAATGTTGAATACAGCCAATGGACAAAAACCAATCAGACTGAATACAGCCAATGGACAAAAACATCCATGTACAATACATCCAAGGACAAAAGAATCCTTGTACAATAGAGACAATATCCATAGTCCATTCAGTCTAAAGTTAATTAAGATCGAGGCAAATTTCTCAGCATTGCTCTGTGTCCTATGATCCAAATTTTAGGATCACCCAATAATTTTGGGGACTCCATATCATTTTCAGTTTTCAAGGACTTCTCAAGAACTTGGGCTATCACAGCTCAATTTGCAAGGTTTTCGAGGGCCTTTCTTCACCAAATTCAAGTATATTCAAGGAAAACAGGGACACGTACAATGTACATGTACATACTCTGATAGTCGTGGTCACATTTTGCATCTGAAGTGAGAAATCTACACAATTGATGTATGTATGGCCATCTTATCTATCTACATGAATAGCAAGAACTCGTGCTGCTGCAGTGGGGCTGCATGAATAACTCATGCACAGATAGCATGCAGACGGTTGACGATCAGTGACTCTGACATTTATAATGACCAGACAGAGAAGAATGGAGTCATTATTTATTGAAAAAGTTCATGCGTTGTCCCGACTACTCTAATACATGTATGTAATAGTTTGATCATTGGGCCAGTCAGCCTCATTTACAATGGATGAACATCATGCAAGTCTAACCACGGGACTGGACACAGACCCGGAATTAACTACGGTAGCCACACTATTTAAGTCCACATGCCAATAGGCTACTTGAAATAAACTGTTTGCTTAATACATTACTTCTGGAAATAATTATTGGGATGGTTTATCATACATGTACTTCTTATTTGAAAATGGGCAGATCTTCACCCTAATAAATAGTCCAGGTCAGTGATTTTACCAAAATATTTCCAAATCACTGTGATACAGTTGTTTGATAATTTGGTCATCTAAGGGAATACAGTAGAAAGCTTTTAACCAGGAAAACTATCAACTCAATCAGCTGTAATTGTCCCCAATTATTCACAAGATGGCTGACTGAAGTACACTGTTTCGGCATTGATGTAAGGGATCTTCTTGAAGCCCATGTTCTGTCATCTTGTGGTTCCATGATACGAGTCGAAGATTGTGTCTGCATCGAGTGTAACCTACATCAGCCTACATAGACAGTAGGCCTCTATGAATCATTCTTCAAATGTAGTCATCATGATAGTGATAACAAGTGATCAGTGACAAATGGACCAGCTTTGACCTGGTGACCCAGACAAGGTCACTCTCACTGACTTTCGAAAGGCTTCTGTTCTAGATGTGGAGACCTGTTGTTTTGTGTTCCTTAAGCATAATCAATTCAAAGATATGGTTTTAATAAGGAAAATATAGATAAATTCTGCTGATTTTACAGGCTTAACCCCCTCTGGCGGGTGGTGGGAGGAGGGGGGTGTTCCATTTTACCAAACTTTTCAGTGCAGCTCCAGAATGAACAAGAGAGAATCTTTCTGACTTTACAGGATTAGCATCATTTTGAGACTACCTGTATAATCTTAGGTGCAAAGGATGATGGGAAAATTCAAAGTGGCGTCATTGAGATCCTCAGAAAGTCGTAAGCTTATTTCAGTCTTTTCTGTCCATTTTCTCTGCATTTTTCTTGTCCAAAATGGCATAAAAGTAATTTATTTTGCAAAACTAATTTATTCTTCATCATATGAATCAGTTTTCAAGAGAAAATATTTAAAAATATAAGAATCAGAAAATCGGTCTAAAAAGTAGGCAAAAAATGGGTTCTGACTTGTAAAATGATGCCAGTATGATGTCATCATGGTGGTAATCTTGTATTGTTTACATTTTCTTCTATAGCTTTACACAAATTTATAGTACCGTTATAGAAAATTTTAACCCTCTACCTCAAAATGCCCAAGGGATAATACAAATAAATAAAAGGCCGCCATTTTGAATTTACCCATGATCCTCTGCTCGGGGGTTCATGCAATAGGCTCAAAATGACCCCAATATGATAATCTAAAGAGTTTCAGCTCTCAATTTTTTGTCGTTCTGGAGATAGGAGCAACAAACCAACAAGGGGGGGGGGGCAAAAGTGGCACCCTCCCCCCCTCCCGGCCAGGAAGGGTTAAACTACTATATGACTGACCATAATGTGTGGTGTCAGTTTGGTGCTACTAGGCATATTCATTGTTCAGATATGGTAGTAAACGAAACGGATGTACTATAATTCAATTCAATTCAATTCAATTCTTTATTGCATACACCCGTACAAGGCAGTGCAAAGATATAACATATAAATAAACTATATGAAGCGGACAATACCCCCAATCTTGACCATTTCAGTAGGTTTCAGTCTTTTCAGTTGTAAAGTCTTCAGTTTCTACATATAGCAGGAATGTAAATGTGAAGCACACTTTAAGCAACGACTTTTGGGAGTGCAATGTCACATTCCATAATATTAATCTACTTTTTAAAATTTTGCAAGTATTTCCACTGAAAAAAAATAGCCATGATGTCCTGACAATACCTGGCACTACATCGGGATAGCCACTAACATGTACTTTCTGGCATGGGCTGAACACTGTATATATATGTAGTTTTTGAGTGTAGTGTAATCTTCCATGTACAGTTTCTCATTTCCATTGTCTTTCCTGGAGTTGGTAAATTGTACATGTACTAGACATCCATTATCAGGCCAGAAAAAGCACTTTATTCCAGTATCATCAGTTGAGCTAATTGCAGGCTTCTAACATGGAGAAGCTTACTTACACTGGCGGACAATCTTGTTATTCTGAAAGGTACCCATCTACTCGTCTTAATGCACGGCACAGAGCTGCTACTTCACAGGTCTGTCGCCAGGATTTCCCAAGGGCGAGCAGATGTTATTGTTCCAGGAAGGGTGCCAGACAGAATGATTTGAATCTCTAGGCTTCATTTCATGAATGCAATCTGGCGAATTTTAGAGAGTATTTTGGGGTAGAATTATCTTGATGGAATTTCAAAATTATCAACTGCATTGATTCAAGGTAATAAAAAGGGAGTGGATGCAGTCTTGTGAAATCTAGCCGAGAGCTGTTAATCGCTCTCCTGGTTTGTGTGAGTGTTGCAAGAATGATCACTCTCCCTATTACCATCTGCACAAGTCCAGGTAATCCCTAAATCCTCGCAGAGGGTTTACCTAGACCTTTTTGGTGATTCGGATGAGATCTCGAGTGGTTGCGTCTATTACACAATCTCGTACATTACATCCCTAGCGGTTGTTTTGAATTTGCATGTCGGTATCTGAAGCCTGCGGTTTTCGCTTTGACACCCGATGTCGATTTCAAAGGTAGTCTGCCTGGCGATGAAATTCAAACCAGTCAAAACCCAAACCTCGGTGCGGATTGGCCTGATGAGCTGCGTCGGCGCATTTACAGATTGGTTCGATTTAGTTGAAACCCCTCGAGCTATTTATATCCAGAACTGCTATCGATAACTAACCAAGCCAGTGTATCGATCATAACCTATCGATTGATACAATGGCTCGTGAGGATGCCCTAATACATGTTGCACTCTCACTTGCATTGCCTGTTTTGAGGATAGTGATCAAAAATTCTCCAGGAGAAAAAAATAGCCCATTGGGCTTAAATACCCCTCGGCTATCAGTTGTTGTCTACACCCAGCAACCATGCAATGTATAATATCATCAATGTATTTTTGGAACTAGATTAACAAAAATCTGACCTACATGTAGTAGACGGACTGTAGGGTTGACTGTAGTTCAGCTGTAGTAGTGTAGTAAAGCATGACCGAATTCTCAGCTCTAAATATACTCTTCTAAAAAGCTAAAATCAAATCAAGTAATTTTATCTTGGAAATATAGACCAAGGTCAGTCATCTTCAAAATTTTTGAAGTCAATTCTAACTTAATTGCATAGGGAACATAAATTTGGATATCTTAGACTTAACACATAGAATTTGACCTTTAAAAACAGGTCAAGGTCAGTGATATTCTTCAAGACTTCAGGTCCAGCCATAAGTGGTATAAATTTGGACAATGTAGATATAACCTTTCGTGAGATATTGTACTAAATAGAATCTGACCTGGATAAAATAGGTCAAGGATAAAATAGGTCAGGGTCAGTCATCTTCAGTACACCTCTGGACCGTCGCCAGATGTATACATAGTATTAATTTGCAAAGCCTAGATATATTTCTTCATGATAGACCATAATAAACAGTATATGACCTTGAAAAAATAGGTCAAGATCAGTCAACTTGGATGGGCTTCTCATCAATAACCATTTGCATATGAGTATTTATGAATTTGGAGACCCTAGCTTCAATCCTTCAAAAAATATGGCAAATACTATAATTTGACCTTGAAAAAAATAGTTCAAGGTCAGTCATCTTCAGTACACCTCTGGACCTTCGCCAGATGAATAAATAGTATTAATTTGGAAAGCCTACATGTAGCTTTATTTCTTCATGTTATATCATAATAAACAGTATATGACCTATAAAAAATCGGTCAAGGTCAGTCAATCACGAGTTGCATGTTTAATTCTTTAGCTTTAAAAATATAGCAAATACTGAAATTTGACCTTGAAAACATAGGTCAAGGTCAATCATTTTTAATAGGCTTCTGACTCTTCACCAGATACATATGTGGTATGAATTCACAATGCGTGGCTATAATTCTTCTTGAGATATCGTGTTCACAAGAAAGATGGACAGATGGACGGACAGACAGACGACGCTGATAAAATTAGGATTAGATGGCATCGGGCAGTGCAAAGACACCTGGCTGGCCACTCGATCTGTCTACATGTATATGTCTCTCTATGTCTTTAACCCAGAATATATTTTTAATCGATAACTGGTATATTTTCGACCTGAAGCTGCCAAAATTCTCATAAATGTAAGCTTATCGATCCTTTCTTGATATAGTAGGAATATTTTATCCATATTGTATTTACACCAGTTAAAGAGGTAGTAGCATCGTCATTTTGAAAATATTCAGTTAATAACATATTTCCATAAAAGTTATTTAGTGGTTGAGATCAACTACATGTATGGTGAACATTTTTCTGTGACCTCAAGTTTTATTATCACGGGCATTGAAATCACATTTCTGACATTCTCTGAAAAACATGACAGCACCTGCACTTGGCTCCAGTGCCTGAGATGATGTCGCAAAACGCACCTCAGCACTCTGAGCGTGACGCTTTGCAACATCATAGAACGTTTATTGTACAGTGATGGTTTCTAACGTGACATCATGGACACCCAGTCACGGTATCCTATGTCATCTCACTCATTTTTCATTTCCATCTTGTTCAACAGACTCACTGAATTGAAGAATCTAACAATATTGGTCCCTAAATACGAAATTCAAGACTTCGAGACTTGAAAAGCCAATTAAAATCACGCTACTACCTCTTTAACAATAGTTGAAAAATCCGCTCCATGTTATAAACATAGGAGAGTCCGAGAGATCATGAGAACAACCCGCGCAGGCTGTGGCCCGAGTGCCATGTACCAGTGTCACTGCGACTCCTGGGCGAGACAGAAATGTCGAAGGATTAATGTGAGAAGACCCCACAGGGTGCGAAATAGCCCTTTGCCCGGTTGCCTGGGGCAACCTAAATTTCCTTTGGGCAACCAAATTCTGCCTGAATTGCAATGCATTTGGATGTGTTGGTTGCCCGTGCATGCCGATCGGCAACTAGAATTTGTTTGTCTATTTCATATCCTGCCCCATGTTATCAATTGTTTTGTGATAATTGGGACTGTCCAGCACACTGCTCACAGAAACGTACAGCGTCAGGGTTGATGATGTAGTTCGATAGTACTGTACTATGATGCCTAGACATGAATATGATGTTGAATTTTACTGATAATACACAAAAAGATAAGATATAATTTAGCCAGAGAGTTAGATCGTTTTTGACGGAGTGCCAATTACTGCAGCTGGGGTTGGGGTGATGTTTCGCCATTGATAAAGAGAATTTATCAATTCAGACAACCACTGGATCGCTTGTGTTGTACTGTACCTCATTCCAGTAAAACACATTTTTTTATTATTCGGCCATTCTATAACACTTACCTCACACATTAGTATACTGGTATAATTTACAGGTCTGCCCAATTTTGACAAGTTCCAGGTAGGAGTCAAACCACCCCCCCCCCCCCCAACCTTGGGCAAGGGTCAGGCTTAGTGGGGGATTTTACCTGGGGATTTTCAACATATTAACGCCCCAGGGAGTGAGGCTTTCACATGTTTCCAGTCCTGTTTGTGTTGGGATTCAGTTAATATTTCTTTTACGTAGGGATAGGACATAAATTGTATTTGGTTGAGGTTTACTTCAATGTTTTGCCCCCGGGGGGTAGGGCATTGAAGCATTTTAACAACTCTCATTTGCTAAGTCCCCACCAAACCCTGAGGTTGGTGGGGTGGGGGTTTCGCTTGACTCTTGCATTACATCCTTCAAACTGCTACATTGTGCTTTTGTTTCATGTTTTGATATCACAAGCCAACACCACAACAGACACGGAAATTTCACATGTATGACAATAAGCCTTTTCGCGGTTATAAGAATCGAGGTGATGACGGCCCTTTTTCTATGCTATAAAGAGATCATTTATCTCTCAAAATATGCAAGACTGAAAAATTGGCATGCTTCCTAGTTTATTTTACGTTGATTTCTCGAGTTTCATAACAATTTACCCAGTAGGGTTAGTAAAATCACCGGCAGATCAGTTCGTACACTGGGCTTCTTGTGTTAATCTAGCGGCACAGGAAGTGAAAGTATCACCTCTCCGATCCCAGAATGCAGTGCGTTTAACATGGTGTTGTTGTTGTAAATTTGTAACCGCGAAAAGAAGTATTCAATTAAATTCATGACAATTGATCATGCGATTGAAAGAGGAATAAATGTCACATCAAGGTTTAGGTAGAAGGAAGCATATGATGATCAGTCCATAAAAAATCGCCAAAATGCACTGCTGCCCCAAAAATGCTATAGCTACAATCGACTGTTGCCAATTCTTACATACAATCATCTGTCGCCTCATTTTACCATTGCTGCAGTATACATGGTATAGCTAACACACATCACATAACACATTTACTGTTGCCTTCACCTATCTTTGTCGATTCAGAACTGTGAATATGTTTGATGCTGTCATTGAATGCTTTAGAATACATGATGTGACAAATTCGAAAGCCGCCAAAATAAATTTTTCCGATTTGATTTCATTTTCGTGCTTTTGAAAAAACACTGTCTATACTTACCACTCGAGTGTGTTAGAATACAGCCTGTGTAAGTTATTAAACTCTGTCACAAATATCTACAGTCGATCAGTCCATTCTTCAAGCTAACATAATTTCTTTGATTTAGGCCTACTCGAACTGCTGTCGTGAAATCTGTCTTCTCCCATTCATGCATCATCGCCGCTTATCAACATAAATGAGTTCTCCTCCCACCAGGCGGCGCTGTCCAATATCACCAAATTCCAACGGAAGCTAGCATTGAGCATAACCGCGGCCGCGAAAAGTGACCTCTGCAGACAGATCGATTCGATGTATTTGTAACGGAAGACAGCGCGATTGGTATTTATGACGACTGATTGTATCGTTTCACAGTAAATCTTATTTTAAGGTTCATTCATTGTGGAATGTTGTTGTTGTAACAGTATTGGTGCAATGATTCTCAATAAAATCTGATTATATTGAAATTAACAAATCATGTCTATATTGTGTAAAAGTGGCAGATATGTCACTGTCTTGTTGAGGTACCTGAAGGGGGCTAACGGGAGATCCTTGGTGCAATATTAGTTGAGACCGACATCTCTTTTTTCAACTCAAAAATTTTATTGAAACTGTTTATATAAATTAGCATTATACCTGGAACACCCTACTGAATCGACAAGTATGATTATAGGTGAAAACCGCCGGTCATGTGTCAAATCACAGTCAATGGTAGGTTTTTCGGTGCTTTCGTTATCAAGCGTGGGCGTGTGTCTGATCAGACGACAGTGACCACAGCCGAAAATGAACGATTTTCAGCATATCGATGACAGGTATGGTTACTGGTGTCCAGTCATTTTTTGAAGGAGAGATATCGTACTATATTGTCACCAAATGTAGGGTTATAACTATTTCAAGTTAACAAAAATTTTAAACATTTTTGTGGCGAGAGGTGTTTTTAGGTGTTGGTAGACAGTCCATGGTAGGTATTAGCATCCGTATAGTGTGAGGAAATGAGCACAAAATGAAGACGTTGGAACTTACTACCTGCCTCATGTATCACTGACTCATTCATCTCTCGATTCCTTCCACTTGTGTGTGTTTAAGAGGAATATGAACCATTAATAGTTTATTCTCTGTCTGTCTGATATTACGACAGTCCATGGTATCATCATCGGACCGATCGACAGTCCATGGTAGGTCAACGTGCACTTGTGAATGATGCACAGAGAGCACATCGTCTGATCCAATGATTCGCCAAATGGACTGTTGCCAAGACAAATGGTAGCTACCATGGACTGTCGACATATCTGATATATAATCATATGTTGCCTCATTATAACATTGCAGCTGTTATGCGGCTTCAATGTGAAGTGATCCAACCTACAGTTCATGGTCGCATGACAAATGCATTCACCTATAATCATACTCGTCGATTCAGTAGGGTGTGGAAGAAAATTAAATAAAAATTGGGGATCAGCATATCAGCTTATGCTATGTATGCCCACTTACTTAGAACTAACACTGGAATTACAAGGAAATAGAGAACAACACAATTGAGATTTTTAGATAAATTTAGATTTTTAATCAGAATTTCATATATCACTGTTTCATGTAAAGAAGAAAAAAAAATGATGGTCACATTTTTCATAGGACTAAAACTTGATTTTTTTCGGAATGTTTCCTATCTTTTCCCACTTCCATGCCCATTACATTGAGATGGTTGCTTGGCAACATAATTAAGTAACATTTAAATAGAATTATGCATATTTGTTAAAAAACAAACATTCAATATACAAGATTAGATTATGTATCTATGATCTTTTCCATGTTAACTTGGCCAGTGCTCGAGGTGTCGGTCTCGACCTTCATGCAAATCGGGTGAATATATCTTATCATTCTTGAACATTGTTTTCAGCTTTGCAATTTTTAGTACGGTATACACATACTGACAACTATTGACGAAAAATTTCTTCAAAATTTCAATTCATTTACCGATACATTGAATACAGAGTAGTGGAGAACTAGGGCTCCTGTGCCAGATTAGGCAAGATCGGGGTTCAGAAGGTTCAGTGACTGTTTTTTTTCTCCCGACATTATGCTTTTAGATTCTATCGCTGATTGTTTGTTGTCATGCTTCTCTTGTAATGTTGATTTTTGCTCCGCAACTTTCAACTCGACTTGCATCCCCTCGTCACAGTTGCCAGGCTTGTGGGATATTGGATGATCTATATCTAAATATAAATAATTTCAATAGATTTTGAATATTAATAAATATAGACATTTTTTTCTAATCGATTTTTTTAAACATTTTTCCTAAGTGTTTTTCTCTTTCAGCGTTGGCTCAAGTCATTCCCTTTGATGTCAAGCCGAGTTATTACAGTTTTATTTTTCTACTATACCCTGACCTCTATGACAGTTCTATGTCATAGAGGTCAGGGTATGGTAGAAAATTAGACATGGTATACAATGGATATAATCGATGCGTTATGGCAAACAACTTCATTGAAAACGATGCAGGTTGATTATATCACTATATATGCGACAGGTGAGGCAACTAAGCATGTTGAGAAGGCAATATGACGACTTTTTTAGATATTATTTTAAAAAGATTTCACGTTCACAGTTTCCCTTACGTGGACTATCCAGACGTCTTTGCTATCTCGCCCTGTAGATTTGGCCAGGCGAAATGGCGAAAATACGAGAATTAGGGGCGCGAATGGCCGATAGCGGCCATCAAAAAGGTCGCGGCACGATAACACGAGAACACGCGAATGATGCCATTAGCGAGTCGCGACCTACCATTCGCGTGTTCTCGTCTTCTCGCATACTCGCCTCGGGATAGGTCGCGGCACGCGAACACGCGAACGCGCGAATGGCCGATAGCGGCCATCAAGAAGGTCGCGGCACAATAATATAAATCTGAATATAATTTAATACGAAACGAAATTTTGTATTTTTCCGTTTTACAAAATGAAATCCGATGATACAGTCAAGCGACAGACAATGGAACAGTACTTCATTCAGAAGTTCAAATGTGAATTAAACTGTTAATAATATCTTTATTGATATATGAACTGTGGAATTGAACAATTAATTATTTCTTTTATGCATGTATCGACTGAAAAAGGAGATGTCAGACAACTGTCGGTAAAAACTAACCATGCATTTATCAAGTCTGGACGTGTCAGGCAAAAATATCTTAATGGATGTGTCATCTAATGTTCAACATCAGGGCACTGCAGCTAATTGTTTAGTTAACAACCTGTTTTACGATTTGGCTTCTCCAGTATATTGTAAATATGTCTCCAGCGTCTAATTTGTATATAAAAATGCGTTTCAGCATGTTCAACAGCAAGGCAACTATATGTATATATATAACTTCACATAGGGGAAAAATATATCATTGCTATTGGAAAGACCATAAAATGGGCGAAACCGGTTTAGCAGTATACAATATACAGTTTAGCTCAAAACTCTACATTTTATTTTTTATTTCGAATTTAATTCGCGTACATATCTCCCGACCGCAGTTTGTGCCCCGACATAGCCCCATATTGGCACCTGCGTGTTGATCTAGTTTAGGACTGACAATTTCAATTGGTTAGGACGATTACGGGCCCAGCTTGTGCCGTATCCAAGTTGGCCCTCAGAGGCGTGGTACAATGACATCTAGAACAAGAGGCCTTTATAATGGATTTCCTCACTTACACTTTGGCCAAAATGTAAAAAAAACAAAACACAAAAAACACAAAAAAACAACAACAACAAAAACAACAAACAAACGTGTTTCTGGCTTTCAGACCCTATTTTGCATATTGTTATTTATTTCAGGAGAGTCCCGTTTTAGGACAGCTGTAGATCAATAGGTTGAGACACAGTGCCACGTCTCGAACCAAAAACATTCATTCTCCAATATCAGCCAGAAAAAAGGTGATGGCCAGTTCTGATCATCAATGAAGGGTTATGATGGTCATCATCTTTTAAGGGTGATGATTTTGCCTCATCACATTTAAAAGGTGATGAGCTAAATTTACACTCATTGCTCATCACTCTTGAGATGTGATGTATATCGTTTTTAAAAGTGATCGTTAAAAAAGAGTGATGGCCCAAACTCATCACTTTTTAGGGTGATAGTTGTCAACTTTTTCTATCTGTGAACACTATGTGAACAGCTAACGGCCTTTTCTGACTCTCAACATCACATTGCAGACAAATGGAAGGTTGCAGATCTCCATTTGATCAAGGGAGATCCTTCTGCTGATATGTTTGGGGAAAAGGGTGTTCATGCGTATTTTTGGAGGCTACGCGCGAGCTGACATAAACAAGAGTAGAACAAGACAGAGCAAAGACCATTTAGTTTCCATCTCTTTATTGATTTTCGTTCATTTTTATATGCTTGCTGATGCTTTTCAAACCAAATTTCGAGAAGAATATTTATTATCTGAAAGTTTTGGGAGTTTCAAAATATAACAGGTTACATGTTTTTTCTAAAATTTCGGTAGGCCTGACATCTCCTTTTTCAGTCGATACATGCATAAAAGAAATAATTATTTGGTCAATTCCACAGTTCATATATCGATAAAGGTATTATTAACAGTTTAATTCACATTTGAACTTCTGAATGAAGTACTGTTCCTTTGTCTGTCGCTTGACTGTATCATCGGATTTCATTTTGTAAAACGGAAAAATACTAAATTTCGTTTCGTATTAAATTATATTCAGATTTATATTATTGTGCCGCGACCTTCTTGATGGCCGCTATCGGCCATTCGCGCGTTCGCGTGTTCGCGTGCCGCGACCTATCCCGAGGTGAGTATGCGAGAAGACGAGAATACGCGAATGGTAGGTCGCGACTCGCTAATGGCGTCATTCGCGTGTTCTCGTGTTATCGTGCCGCGACCTTTTTGATGGCCGCTATCGGCCATTCGCGCCCCTAATTCTCGTATTTTCGCCATTTCGCCTGGCCAAATCTACAGGGCGAGATAGCGAGAACGCGAGTGGCCGCTATCGGCTTCCATACCTATCCGTATCATTTTTACGGCGATATGCATCTTCCCCTCAACGCATGCTCCATTTCACAGGCTCATTTAACATCCCTGCCTCCAATAGCGGAAATTGACCTTTAATACGTAAACACGGTTCAGTTTTAATCTGGCCGAACAACTCCTTCAGTTTTGCACATGAGCGAACTACTTTTCATATGCTCTGTCCAGATAAACAGGGAAAATAATCTCCAGATAATTCTTTTTAACGCTAGGTCAACAGAGGTATTATGCAGACTTAAAAAGTAATAAAAATGTTCGGCAAACATCTATTTTACTATTTATGATGTCACTTCCGGCGATGTGCGCGCGGCCGAAATCCAGTCCGAAAAGCTGACTGGTGGCTGGGATATTATTAGACCTCCAGCGAGGTGGTTGAGCTATAGGTGATAGTTGAACGCTGGCTTTCTGACAATGTTTATCGAGTTTTGCTATAGCCTTTTCTAAAAATCGCTGAGTCGGAGACATGGGTGTAATTTTAATATCCCCAATACACGGACTGCAAGTGTAAGTACTCCCATCAATATCCTGTGCAGTCTGGTGAGATTGTGAAAGTTGATCTAGCCTCCTTTCTCCATTGTGAAATCTTCTTGTCCCAGGGAAGCTTCAGCCTGGCCAACATACGATCCGATTAACTTATTAACATCGGTAACGAATTAATCCGCCCACGGCAACATGGTAAAGCAATAGTACTCACGATGTAACACGTTCGACGTTTCCTCTAAGAATGTGAATAGTCCATTCGATATAGACATAAAATACAATACAAAAGCGAGAACACCATTCCGTGAAACCCAACTCGCAAATTGTATACGACATCCTACGAATGTCATTAATTTTTTTTTTGCAACGGCGTGCTTTGGTACATTTCTGATACTCCATAATGCATCTGTATCTTTTTGCTCCTTTTGCAGGTCGTTTTGTTAGAAGCTTCTGTCGATAGACTCGTCTTGGAAGTCGACTACTTTGTATATATTTATCCCAGTCCTTCGAAACCTACAGTAAACTTGAAACAATTCCTCCGTCCACTTCGCTTGATAATCTGTTTTAAATACATAGCTTTCATGCGAAATAACACCCAATCGATATATGAACACTTTATTATATTTTTTTTATCCGTCGTTTCTTCTGACGTTCCTTCAACGTATTTATGAATATCTCCTTCCATACCAGCGATTCATTCTCTTTGTTTATTTTTGATTCAACTATCTGTGAGGGCGATGGTTGTGATCGAGTAGAATGTCTTGCAAGATTTCTTTATAACGATATGTTTGTTTATGTGTAAAGTATCTGTATGTAACATTCGTTATAGTTCTCACAGCGACACAGCTCACCAGTTACCAATATAAGAGTTTTTTCAGTTCCATCATAGTTTTTTCATTTTCATCAGAGCTCTCTAAATTTGTATCTAATACCGCCTATGCCGGTGCTAGGGGCCGAGTGGTCATGTCATCCAAGTTGCCTCATGAACAGGTACAATAAAAGCGTTCCTGAGATATAACACATATCACGAATCGTTAGATTCTTGGTATGTGCTTTAAGGTGGTTCGGGACTCAAAACTGTGTTCGATGACCTACTATTATATTTTAAATGCTGTATCTGGGGTGTTGTCAAGCAAACTAACGCTAAAAAACATTGGGGTCTTTGATCTAGGTTTTTCTGTATAGACGTCCAAACACCAACATGTCAATAGAGTTGGGACAAAATCAGTCAAAATTCATTTTGCTCATGTAAAGCCGCACTAATACCACAATGTGTGAAACTTTCACTTTTTTTAATTAAAAAGATTATAACAGTATTGTTATGGTGAATATGTCATTTATATAAAAATTTCAAACATAATCAAGTTTTCGAACTGTAAGAATCACGTATTACGAATACAAAATCAATTTTAGGAAAAAAGTTTGCCCGGTGATGTATTACATCTTTTTTAGTAGTGAATCTCCTACATTGCGTCGATTAATTTATAAAATAAAAACATGGTGCCTTCGATCTACTTTTTCTTGTACAGGGTTTTGAACATCCATACCCCCATTATCTTCAGAGATTTCTGACGTCAAGTGTTTCCGCTCGCTGGCCTCTTTTGCGTCGGAGGAGGAAAATGATGTTCCGCTGTACGACCATGACGTCGCAACGTTGTTTGAGTCCCGACTCACCTTAAATAGGTTACCCAGAAGACTATACTGTGAAGTCATGTGGCTCTGTCAGTATATCGGCACCTCTTCCCACTTCCCTTATATGCGTTGTAATGATAACTCGTTCAACAGAATGAACTTTCTCTTCTCACTCTGCGTGACATAATATTCAACACAGTTCTTCTTCAAATAGGCGGTCATTCATCTATTCGTATATCCACTCCCTTTAATGAATCGGAGAAGTGTGGGTTGTCTCCCTTTTTTGAAAATAGTTTCCAATCCCTCTATAATGGATTGACGAGATTTTATTCTGTAGAGGTACTATCCGTAGGTATATGGAGAAGATGTAAAAGAGAAGAAAGTTGATTTCATCGATATATTCAGCCATGTTAGACACTTCAGGCAGATCTGTATCCCATAAATTATCGATGCAAGTAGTCATTAAACACAAAATTAAAAGGGTGGTGGAAAACGATGCCGGTAACTGACAAGAAGTCATATGGCTCCACAGACAAATAGACTGACTGCACATTTCTAAAAGTAGATGATTTGTATCCCAGCCACGTTTTAATTATACATGTTCATGTTGACATGATAATCCTACTAATCTTAAACGTATAACAAAGTGCTTTGAAGATTATAGGCATACTAATCACTGAGCCATTGATTCACCGGACAAGGTTACGTTATACCCGCGCTTCTTCGATATCGTATGTAACTTGAACAGATCGGCAAAGTATACAGTCATTAGTATCGAAACAGATACGAGAGTGAGAATTCTTCCATCGATTCGCATTCAGGATTACTGGTGAGATTAGAATGGCGAAAGTTGAAAGGGCTGGATTATAGTCTCCATTCGCAGCTTTCGATGTGACGAATCCAATTGTTAAGCTGGAAGGAGCTATGGATTAAAACATATTATTTCATTTGTACATAATCTGTCAAGCTGGTATGGTAGGCATCCACACCGCCTTCTGGGTGAACGCATATATCGCGGCATTTCGTTCTCTAACTTGAGAATGAGCCAATATAATGTCGGGGTTCATTCGAATGTTCAACACTTAGATGTAAATATCCTCCATAACATATGTGTTTTTTAGTTGGATATTCCTCGGCTGACATGAAGGTAAACTGAGGAAGGGTTCGTTACAACTATTCGCTTATGTCATCTCCGTAGCGTAGGTAGCGATCTTCATCGAGTACATGTTGTAAAATTGGGTCTTCCATTTCAAATGTTCTGCTCTTGCTGATTTGGATATGTCTAGCCAATAAACCCGCCAACTGCCTCGATTGTGGCTCGCCTGTATCTAGATTGCCGGAATCCTTAGCGAAAAGTTGCGTCTTTTCTCATGTTCTCTCAAATTACAAAACATGGGAAGTGGGAAGAGGTGCCGACATACTGACAGAGCCACATGACTTCACAGTATAGTCTTTGATACTTTGATTCCATCGATACTAATCACTGAACCATTGATTCACCGGGCAAGGTTACGTTATACCCGCGCTTCTTCGATATCGTATGTAACTTGAACAGATCGGCAAAGTATACAGTCATTAGTATCGAAACAGATATGAGAGTGAGAATTCTTCCATCGATTCGCATTCAGGATTACTGGTGAGATTAGAATGGCGAAAGTTGAAAGGGCTGGATTATAGTCTCCGTTCGCAGCTTTCGATGTGACGAATCCAATTGTTAAGCTGGAAGGAGCTATGGATTAAAACATATGATTTCATTTGTACATAATCTGTCAAGCTGGTATGGTAGTGTTACGAAGCTCTCTCTAATAACTAATCTATTATTTCCAGCTTAGGAAGATTATATTCAGCAGAGATTCAGAGATACGCAGTGGAAGATGGAAAATATGAACGGGAGCTCTCGCAACAATAGAATACCGAAATATACTGGATCTTGTGACAAGACGAGATTCTGATACGGTTTAATATAGTATATGATTTATTATATATAATAGAAATATAAAGTTACTTACAGATGAATAGCTCAGAGGTCATGCCCAGGTAATAAGTAAACGTCTCATCAATTCGGTTTCCGAGGCCGAACTCTGAAGGTATATACGTGTGATCAATCCGGTTTCCGAGGCCGAACTCTATTGAAAGTTAGATTGAAACTCTTGAAACTCGCGGTTCAAGAGTGTAACCTAATGAATGATTTTGATTGGATAGTACTTGATTGACAGATAGACGTGTTCCTCCTGGGCGTGACAAATGGCATATCACCTGTTCGTGTGATTACAATAACAGCGGGCATGTATGCACGCATGATTGATTACACTTTCGTATCTTACATATTATGGTGACTAATTACGTTAATAACTGTCAAATAAAGAATTAGAGTATACATGTATATCAAATATAACCCTTGTTACATACACCTCCAATTTGAAAAGCGCGTGACCCACGCGCGAAGTTAATGAATTCTACCGTGAAGTAAATTTAAATGTCACCATGAAAAATGGAAGATACGGAATTGTTTACAAAGAATGGTCAGATTCGTTACCATACAGCTACCCAACCCCACTCTCGTTAAGAGGGGGAGGTACGATTTCCTGAGGCATGGTACATCACGGATGTTGACTCACCCTTCTGACATTTAAGAGCTGAAAAGAAATACCTGGAAAACAGAAAATGGACCTTTGGGAAACTCTAAGCCAATGTATGAACCATACTGTCAAATACACCCGGTTCCCAATTTAGATAATGTTTCCATAATCAGCTTGTACTAGAATTTGCCATGGATCCGTACACATATAAATAAAGTTTATTATACAACATACGATACGCGATCAATTAAGAATGATAAACGCGACAATTAAATATCTGTACGCAATAATGGAAGCGAGAGTCTGGCGATAGTTCTGATAACCTAAGAATAGAAGACGCGACAATGAATTTAAATACTTGAAGAAAGAATAGTGTCCATCGGTATGTACAAATGGAATAAAGCAGTTTCTTATGACATAATACATCTATCAATTATGAAATCTCAATACTTACGCAATTTAAATATTATTACTGAAACGAAGTAACAGATTTACACATAGTGAAAGCGCAGATGCAAAGTCTTGTGCATGTAAAATCGATAAATCATCATTTTCGGAATAATTGAGCGCACAAATTAAGGAGTCCAGTTGATATGATCTCGTTGATCGCTAATTGAATTAATGTTCAAACTTCTTTCAGGTGTCCGAATTTAAATATCGCTAGGCTCGGTTCCTTGTAAGATGACACAGTTCATTGTTCAGATTGTTCCTATCAGCTTCGCGTCGTCCTGTGAAGTGTCGTGGAATTGTCTAGATATCATCTTCTTCATGGGTATGGTGATACGCGTTTCATAGTGTTCTTATTTCCTCAGTATTTTGCAGATGCCGTCTATCAGTCCTTTCTTCTCTCACTTCAACCTGGCTACGTCACAGAGTTCCGTGGAAAGCCTCACATTTCGCCATCTCGGTGTGTGCTTGAAGGAGTATCTCAACTAGAAAAACAACAGAAAATTATCTTATACACAAGATATACCAAGCAGGGAATGCAGTCAAAATGACGTTCACCTAACAATGGTTGATCGAATAAAATTCCCACTAATGCCTTTGAATCTGAAAGCTTAATTGCATATCGAGGCGGGGAACGAACATTAGTTCTCCTTACTAAGTTCTTAATATTCAAATACATTAAAATAAAACAAGAAACGTTAATACGAGCTTGACTGGAGGCTTGCTGTTAATACGAATAATAAAGGAACACTATATATAATATCTCAAAGACATATCTTGAAAATGGTAGAAGTATAAGCTAGACATTCATGAAAACAAAACAGAACCAATAAGCTGCGATACTCAGCTGATATGGAAACACTTCGAGTCGCTTGTAACATCTGATCTGAAAATAGAACTCGAGAAACATGATTAATATTACCGGTACAAACAACAAATCTGCAACAAATAATAATACTACTATGTGGCACTGGGATGTATATTGTTTGAAATGCGTGACCAACATAATGCTATTAATTAGCATTAGCGAATATACGTTTTAAAGAGGTCAAATCTGGAAATACAATTTATACCAATATAAAGTTAATCTAGTTTCATTTGCATATTATCCTACATCACAGAATTTACGGTTTAGATTCGAATATTTCTGAAATCTATTCATGTACAGTAAACGAGAGTTGGTCTCCTAGGAATGACCATTACACACATGTAACACTCGATCTGCTATGTATTATCGTCCGTAGATGCAACATAAATCATTTATTCAAACTCATGTCAATGTTATGCAAAATCTATAAACTTCGAGTAATCAATTACTGTAATTTGGTTTGGATTTCTCTTTCTGTCTGGAGGTACTTTCTCTGTTTGGTTGTAGTCTGAGGTAAGACTCCAGCACAGCACTAAATCTTGAGAATGACAAATATAATGTATAACTGCCCCACAAATAATTCTGAACCAATAGAACCATGTGAACGTAGGAAGAATATAGGATAAAATCATTGTCAGAATGAAAACTATATGAGACGCCTTAGTTGAGCGTATTTTCCGACAAGTATTTGTTTCCTGTACGGGGAATTCTCTACTATTGTCTATTGAGTCACCTCCTGGAGTTTCTGTGGCAATTGCATTCGCGAAGTTTAGGAAATGAGCCACAGTACTAAAAGCTTTTTGACTGTAGAAGCAAATATGACTTAACAACAAAAGCATGAGAACTTTAGCTGCTGTCAATATAGACGTTTGGTGAAATGCATTATTGTCAGTATCTCTTTGTGTATACCGATCTGGAGTTTCCTTATACAAATTTAATTGCTCTCTTGTTTGTTCACCGTCATCTCCCTTGCCATTCTCTGGACATTTAATTCCAGTCAAACCAGTACTGGGAATTGAACATTCATGCAACAGGCTATCGGTATACCTTTGATCACAGATATCGCTGTCGCCAGTCAAAGGGATAGCACATTCTTGTCCATTCAACTGTTTTGACTTAACGAGAAGGCTAATGTTTTCTGAATCGTAGTCTTTTATAGAAAGATCTTCCTGGTCCACTCTAATGGCTGTGTTTGACACTGTGTTCTCAGGCGTGTCTCTATTAGCTTTGTTCTCATTTACGTCACTTTGGCGTGCTATCGCACCGACACAATTTGCAGGTGGCTCGAATGTAATCTGAGAGTTTTCCAAGGAATGAGATGTTTTGAATGCTGTCTTTTCTGAATTTCGCGGACTTTCGTTTAATGACAATGCCGACTTAGTGAACGGCGTACTTCTTCTTGCACAACGGGGATAAAGTATAGACGATAGAGTTTTTGATTCAGAATTTACCTGGCCAGCGTTGTTTGGAACTGAAAGTTTACTATTTCGACGCCTCCCACGCTTTATCTTTCTGCGTGTTGAATTATCATGCCCATTATGTGCGTCTCCATAATGGACATCTAGCCTTTTAAATTTGGCGGAGGTACTCGTTGACAAAATGGATTTAAATTTCTAGCTTGGAAACTACAATTTCTAGCTTGCAATTTTGTACAATTTACGGTCTGATGTCCCTTAAGTTTACAAAAAGTACAGGACGGTCGCGTATCACGTCTTTCTGGACAAAATTTAACTTTATGTCCAATACGCAAACAACAAAAACAGATAGGCACACCGTCTGATGTGTTCATGGCTTTAGACGGTACTTTTTCTTTCAAATTACCGCCATTTTGGATAATCTCGGACTTCTCTTCCGGGAGTACATTTTCATTTAGATCAGAATTTTGACCGGCTCCTAGCCTACTGGTGACGCTAAACGCGGTGTCAGCCAAACGACATTTACTTAGAGCATCCTCTAAGCTAGTTGGTCTTAGGAAGATCACATGAGATCTAAGAGTCGGTTGAAGTCCGTTCATAAAAAATGACAAAATTTCTGATTCAGATTTGTTTGCCTTTCTGCAAAGTTCAAGTAAATCCGTAATATATTCATCTAAAGGTTCATTTGGAAGCTGCTTTCGTGCAAAGATTGCTGCATCCTTGGCCCATTTTAACATGGGATTGTCAAATCTATCTTCAAACGCGGATTTAATCACAGATAAATTGTCCTTAATTTGAAAAGAAAGACCATCATAAAAACTTTCAGCAGAATCAGTCAAATATAAAGGGAAGACTTTAGCCTTTTGTTCCGTTGTCCAACCATGAAAATCTGAATATGACTCAAAACGGGAGAAAAACTTCTGAAAATCACTATCAGAATTTCCTGAAAACGCTTTAAGAGCAGGGATTCCGCTAGGTCCGTGTGAAAAATGAGGATTTTGTCTAGACTGAGCCTCGCTAATAGTCGATAACGCTGACCGATTTTGTTCAGCCATATGTGCAGAAATATTCGATAATCCTTCTCTAAATACGGACAGAAGTTCTTCCATCTTAGTAGCATTTGAATCACCCATTACGTTACCTGACTTATCGAACGTGACCTAATAGTTCTACCGTCATCTGAAGTTCTTTTACGAGAAGAATTTCTCTTACAGCGTTATTTTGAAACATCTCTTTTTTTTTTTTACTTAACGATACCGTATAATAAACTCAAATGACCTATAAATAAACCATATTTCAAATCTCGTTTTATTTGCCACAAACCACGCTATCTGCTTACCAAATCTGTTACGAAGCTCCCTCTAATAACTAATCTATTATTCCCAGCTTAGGAAGATTATATTCAGCAGAGATTCAGAGATACGCAGTGGAAGATGGAAAATATGAACGGGAGCTCTCGCAACAATAGAATACCAAAATATACTGGATCTTGTGACAAGACGAGATTCTGATACGGTTTAATATAGTATATGATTTATTATATATAATAGAAATATAAAGTTACTTACAGATGAATAGCTCAGAGGTCATGCCCAGGTAATAAGTAAACGTCTCATCAATTCGGTTTCCGAGGCCGAACTCTGATATGAAAGGTTAGATTGAAACTCTTGAAACTCACGGTTCAAGAGTGTAACCTAATGAATGATTTTGATTGGATAGTACTTGATTGACAGATAGACGTGTTCCTCCTGGGCGTGACAAATGGCATATCACCTGTTCGTGTGATTACAATAACAGCGGGCATGTATGCACGCATGATTGATTACACTTTCGTATCTTACATATTATGGTGACTAATTACGTTAATAACTGTCAAATAAAGAATTAGAGTATACATGTATATCAAATATAACCCTTGTTACAGTAGGCATCCACACCGCCTTCTGGGCGAACGCATATATCGCGGCATTTCGTTCTCTAACTTGAGAATGAGCCAATATAATGTCGGGGTTCATTCGAATGTTCAACACTTAGATGTAAATATCCTCCATAACATATGTGTTTTTTAGTTGGATATTCCTCGGCTGACATGAAGGTAAACTGTGGAAGGGTTCGTTACAACTATTCGCTTATGTCATCTCCGTAGCGTAGGTAGCGATCTTCATCGAGTACATGTTGTAAAATTGGGTCTTCCATTTCAAATGTTCTGCTCTTGCTGATTTGGATATGTCTAGCCAATAAACCCGCCAACTGCCTCGATTGTGGCTCGCCTGTATCTAGATTGCCGGAATCCTTAGCGAAAAGTTGCGTCTTTTCTCATGTTCTCTCAAATTACAAAACATGGGAAGTGGGAAGTGGTGCCGACATACTGACAGAGCCACATGACTTCACAGTATAGTCTTCTGGTTAACCTATTCTAAAGCACATACCAAGAATCTAACGATTCGTGATATGTGTTGTATCTCAGATACGCTTTTATTGTACCTGTTCATGTGGCAACTTGGATGACATGACCACACGGCCCCTAGCACCGGCATAAGCGGCATTAGATACAAATCCAGAGAGCTATGATGGAAATGCACTGACAACTCGTATATTGGTAATTGGTGAGCTGTGTCGCTGTGACAACTCGTACTCTGAGGATGGGTGAGCTGTATCGTCGTCAGATAAAATGACGGCATTTAACACAAAAGACTAGACTGTAAGGCCCGATGTCGACCCAGCATCAACTTCCAACAATGCCAACATATATCAAAGATCAAAAGGTCTGTACAGGGGGCGGGCCTCGGGCACGAAATGTCCACCAGCAGAATCTCGCCATATACAGGTAAAAATTACAACACATATAAGGAAAGTGGGAAGAGGTGCAGACATACTGACAGAGCCACATGACCAGTCTTCTGGTTAACCTATTCTAAAGCACATACCAAGAATCTAACGATTCGTGATAGGTATTGTATCTCAGGTACGCTTTTATTGTACCTGTTCATGTGGCAACTTGGGTGACATGAGCACACGGCCCCTAGCACCGGCATAAGCGATATTAGATACAAATCTAATGATGGAAATGCTCTGACAAGTCGTATATTGGTAATTGGTGAGCTGTGTCGCTGCGACAACTCGTACACTGGGGATGGGTGAGCTATATCGTCGTCAGATGGAGATGACGGCATTTACTCACTGTCTTTGTGTGCCGCTATTGGAAGTTATCAGTTTCTTCTGCATCGTAACATCTACTTGAGACCACATTGATTGCAATTATAAGTTTACATGAGAGTATTAGTTGTTTTCTGTGAGAAGAGTTCCATCTGTCCGCATTACTTTGACTTTTAACGTATATTCTACTGTGTCTAAGGTCTGTATAATCCTATAGAGCATCAGCTGTGATTTGAGAAGATAGTCCAACCTCTACGTGATCCATTCGTTCTATCTCCGTTTGTCTTAGGGGAATGGCGAAGAGAGATATTTCCCTGAAAAGTAGAGTTTCCTTACATTATGATAATGCCACGAATATGAGATGAAGGGGTGTCTCTTCAAATGAAATGTAATCGATAAGGACTGCGTGAGGAATGAAACCGCCTCACCTTGTTCATTATTTACATATATTTCGAGATACCGGAAATCGCCGAGGATTATGGAAAGATAATGCGACAATGTATAGACTCCGATTATCAATTTCTTGGCCAAGCCTCCAACTTCAACACAACAAGGTAACAGTGCTCCCATTTCTCCGACGTGGGGCTCGCCGCATATGTTGGAATGTACGTATAGTTAAGATGAAACTTTATCCTTCGATTACTTGGGATGAATATTTCAACAAGTTCGACAAACCATCCTCGATCTAAATACAGTGATTTATTGCAGTCAGTCATGAAATGACTGGGATTGTTGAGGGTGTAGCACTTGAATCGACGATGATATACGTATCCATTCTGGTAGGAGTGACTTCGATGATCTGGTCATTCAACTCGTATACGTTCCTTTTATACTTTTAGTTTCCGTGTTGTTTCTTTGCAAGTCTATTAGACTGCCTCGAGCTTTGATGAGTAGCCCCTGATGATAATTTAACGCCACGCCCTTCTCCCTGGCTTTTCAACTCGATCACCTGTCTTCGAATGTCCGCGCTGTTATGGCGATTCGAGTGAAAGACGACGACGAATCCTTCGCTCAATCGGTTAAAACGAGAAACATGGCGGTCGTAAACTGGGATCGGTCGTGTCTTTAGATCACGCGGTAATCGGACATCGAGCTATGAAGTATGAACGTTCAGCGAGTGTACCCGGTTTACCTGTGGGTGCAGCTTCGTCGTTGGAGTGTATCGTTCTTTTAAGGACGTCCGCTGGTGATTTTTGGCTTTGGAGGCCATTTTGACATATTTCTTAACTTGACAGGCGCGTTTATTATCAAGCGTAAGATATGGAAATACGGTTCAGAACTTTAGGCTGATACCCCAGGGTTTATCAAAACCATTTTCTGAAAAAAAAAATTCTTTTCGAGTGCTGCCTGCTTACTCTCCAGGACTACAATTGCTGTGATAATGTTGTATATTTGTCGTGATACACAACTACTTGTAAACCGTGTTAATTAGGCTCACATACTTTATTATCGTGAATTTTGAGTGTTACCTGTAAAAACTAGACGTTTCTGACCTTTATCTGTACACATTATTCTGATTTCCGATGATGGGATCCCTTGCTGAATAAGTCCACAATATTTTCAATTTTCATTGACGGCGCCCAGCTGATCGTCAAGGACGAGTATATTGGTCAGGGAGGAATCGAAGTAATACCCTTGAGTGATATCATGAGGGATTTCAGCGACAGATCTCACGTTCTTTAACTGCATATCCTCATACGTTCTCTCACTTTCATTGTTCGGAGGATCTTTAAGCATTCAGTAATTAAAGATTGCCTCTGGTGGGAATCTAATCCCAATCGTCTATGACACCAGCCGCCTGGCCATACATGACAGGCACGCTAACCGTCACGACCGCATGTAGCCCCTCTCCCCCCCCACCCCCCCACCAAAAGATATGTTTTGTAACCAACTTTATAGTACGCCGACCTGTTCAACCACGACGATTTTCCACAGACTGATGGACCGCTGACCTTCATCGTGATGCAATGCCCCAATTGTGATGGACACGGGTGTACATCCTAGATGCGCATTTGAAGAGTATGTCTGAACACATTATGAGCACGAGAGACGGTTGGACGACGGCTGGATACTGAATGTCAGATATATCCAAATTACTACACGTTTTTAAAGCGCCACGTGTTGTATGGCATTTTATGGACGTTGCCATCCGCCATCCCTGTTATCGTGACATGATGTCTGCAGATCCAACTAAATCATTACCTTTAATAACCGCTATCAAGCAAGAGTGCTAAAATTCAAAATAGAACCAATAGCGGTTAATATGGGTCTCGAAGGACATACTCTGATTCACGCCAAATGTTTCATATCCATATATCCATTTTCTCTCGGGTAATTGTGGCACTTTATGTACGTTTCCATGGCAATTGAGATATTTTCCTACAACCTGGTCTTTTTAATGACAACAGTATGACAATGAAAGGAAGTGGGATATATCATTGCCGCGTCAACTTAAAACAAATTTGGAAATAATACATACGTTACACCATAACTCCCTGAAGCATAAACCAGCAAACACCGGGGATAACTTCCGCTGTTCAGATTGTCCCCTTCATCGCGTCAATTTTCACAAATGTATGGTAGATTGGCTTATTGATGTTTATTCCGCATATCCAGGGGCAAAACCTAAACCCGGACACAAGCAATTCAGCTGAAGAACAATCAATCTATATATGATTATATGTTTAAAATTTGAAATTAAGTAATTTGAAAAGAGACCGACAGGAAAGCAGCGAGTATGGCTTGTCTGGTTAAACTATATGTTCCGACGTCATAGATTCTCTCTAACAGTCAGTTTTCCCCTGAGTATTCTACATGTGTTAGGTCTATACAATGCAAGAATGTTCCTTTCCAGTAGTATATAAAACTGAAACTGTCGCGCAATGGTGAGGCAGTAAATGAGGCGTGAGGGGGACGTCACGTGTTTACCTTTGACCTTAAATTTTGGGGTTGATCTTGGACGTTAGGTGTAGGTCTATGCGGTAAAGTGTGGTACATGGCATTGAAGGAGAGTAATAAAGAAAGGGCAATGCCGGTGTGGGGTTTGGTGTTGAATGATCATAATCGAGACCATCATGTTTGTCTGTGTCTGGGCAGTAATATAGGAATGTGGCTGACCTACGGGGTAAGCTTTCATAGAGGTGTAAATTGTTCACATTATTTCCGCGGGGCTTGCTAGGCGGTGGCCTTGTGCACGGCAGAGTCATGGTGGGGTAAGTTGTCCAGACGCGTAAATGGCTTCGAAGATGTAGTACAGGTGTACATCGTGGTGGTTGAGCGACTGTGAGGCGGGCGCCATCGTCATGTACTACGTATGCAAGATTGGACACAGCGTCTTAAAGGCAAAGTCCACTGCGCAGAAAACAAATTTGGAACGGCACAAGGCAGATCTCCGTACCCAGGTACAAAGTTGAGTCCCCCATTGACAGAAGAAACATATCTTACAGAAAACGAGTGCGCTCGGCTGTCTCTACATTGTAGTGTGTTGAAACTGGAGTATACGATACGTGCTTCTAACTCCGTTCCCTATTTCTGCTATTGTGAAAACGCTGAACACGGTCGATATCGACAAGACAGATTTTGAGACGGCAAAATTTAAGCGATAGTGTCGCTTTTATTGCCCTAGCTGGCATCTATTTTAGTACAACCGGTTGAAACTAGTCATTAAACAGCCTCGTCAAGCTCGTGTGGACCATTGGGGCCATAATCTCTTTGCGATAATGAGCTGGGCCAGGATTGCTGAATGGTCCTCATTAATTAAACGCAACATTAAAAGGGTGGTGGTAAACAATGCCGGGGTTCTGACAACCTCATATGTCATATGACCTCAGAGACAAATCTACTGACTGCATATTTCTAAAACCATCACAATAACCAAAAGTTGTCCCAGTCACGCTTTTATTGTACATGTTCGTGTGAGTACATTGCGTGAAATGACCACACGGCCCCTAGAACCGGCTTGAACCGCTCTTAGATACAAATATTTTAGAGCGATGATGCAATAGCCCTATCAAGTCATCTGTTGGAAAATGATGAACTATGTGTGAACTATGTGAAAAAATGTGAACTTTGTGATACCCCAGATATAAAAAACGGCCCAAACGAAGGAGCGTTTATTGAATGCAAGTTCGTATTCAGAACAAATACCTGTGAGGTCCGACGCCGACCATTCTCCACCATGTTTACAAGTCACAAAACCACAACCACAATTTGTACAGAGGGCAAGCCTCGGGGACGAAACGTCCACCAGCAGCATCTCACCAGATGCAGACAACAATTATACACAACATTGAAATAGTGGTGGAAAACGATGCCGGCGTACTGACAAGAAGTCATATGACCCCACAGACAAATAAACTACCTGCATATTTCTAAAACATCACAAGAACCAAAATTAATCCCTGTGATGAATTGTATCCCAGCCACGCTGTGATTTTAGCTAGCGATGTGGACATATTGAATTGACATGACCACAAGGCCCCTAGCGCCGGCTTGAGTGGTATTAGATACAAATATCTCAGCGGCAGAGCTCTGTCAAGTCATCTGTTGAAAAGTGATTAACTATGTGACCACCAGATAGTTAAAACGGCCCAAACGAGGGAGTATTTATTGAATTTATTGAAGTTCGTATTCAGAACAAATACCTGTGAGGTCGGACGCCGTCCAAGCGCTTCATTCTCCACCAGATTTACAAGTCACAAAACCACGATCACAACGATTTGTACAGAGGGCAAGCCTATGCGACGAAAGGTACTCGATAAGCTATTCGAATCCCACTTGTGATATTTTGTACCGCGAAGAAAAATATATAATGAATCCTGGGGATGAAATAAAGTACACAAGACCTGGGACTGGGTGAGATCCCATTTTTTTATTCAGCGAACAACAACGTTAGAACAACAATGTGAGAACAACCACATGAGAACAACAACATATGCCCAGAATGGAGTTTGCCTATTGAGTCGCGCCTCGAGAAAGTTAGACACCAGCACATCGCGATCTTCGGCCTGTGGGTGCTCGTCAGTTGGATATGGTGTATTCACAGCAACGATGCAGTACAGGTACATAGAAGAAGCAGTATTGTCCGGACAAACTTATGTGAGGACCTGGTAACGCTTGACTGTTTCAACATCATCATCTTCCATAAAGGCAGTCGGGTCTGCATGCATCGGTGCTAGTCCTTATGGGTATCCAACGTGCCCACCGTAACCACCGGACTCTTCTGTCAAGTACACGGCAACCCAATGTTTGCGGGGCCGATTTAATCGAGTATGTATCGGGTATACACCCCTTGAAATGGAGACCCTGTCCACGTATCACTCTTGAGCACGGTTGAGATCTGGTCCCTGTTCATGTTAGGTGGAATACTCGTAGAGAACGTTTCGGCTCATATGAGGTTACTCGGCTACGCTATTCGGCGTAACGAATGACATACTGATAGCGTTGGATGTCCCAACGTGGATTTCCATCCGTAACTTGCCTTCTTGACGAGGTTCAGCTGATGATCGTTGTGCGGTCGAAAAAGTACGAGTACCCGTCAAAAAAGGCGCATCCATATAGTACCCTTTATCCTAGTGGATTTGATCTTATCGCCACTAAGACTTTTTGGTAACTCTGGATGTAATTGCATCGTGAAGAATCCGGTTCTAGGGGACGTCCTAGGACGTGCTGTCCGTCCACGCGCAGGACCACAACATTGATGTTGAAATGTTTGAGGTAGAATGAATTGCCCGCATACGGCCTGTTGAAGCTGGTGTTCTCCACTCAGAATATGGTCAGATGCTTGAGGAGATCCCCATGAATAAATTTTCTTGGTTGTGAGCCGATTCTGAGTCAGGATGGAAAACACTTTCGTTTGCACGCATCAGATAGGGTACTGGGCTGTTTTTTCCCCCAAGGTTGTGATGTGTCCCAACTGCACGGCTGGATTCGGTTTCTCTTTGACGACATACAAGGCTACCTCTTGGGGGAGATTAAATAGGAGGGTGCGCTTTTCCGGTGTCCAACGAAGCAAAGGCCGGTGTCACATGTCTCGCTCGGTGTTTGAAGAGCACAATATATTGACTGGTCGCTGTAAAACCCAGCCGTTTTATCCATCTGGCATTGGCATCCGTCTCCATGTTTGCCGGCTGTACCGGTAGAACAAGGGCGCCATCAATTGGGCCCTTTTGCTTTCTCGGTCGTAAAACGTTTCCATGTACGTACGATATGAGGTACGTGCTATTGAAGGCGCTCACGAATTTGTCGCTGAAAATAACATCCAACTGATGGAATAGGTAGTGGAGATTTGTTGGATTCAGCGGGATCGACGGCATGTATGTATGGGCTAATTCCACAAACGTATCCGAGTTGGTAATGATGAGCTCGAGAGGTCCCGACCCCGTGATGCTGGGAAGAGGCAAATGTTCCAATCTCAACGACGCCGGTTTGGGTCTGTGGTACATTCCATAAATGAAATTCGCCGTTAGTGGAGGAGCGCGACTATCATGTTGAATGATGGTGGCCATGTTACCTAAAGATGCCTTTCCTCTTCGATGTGCGTCGTCGCCGGTTCAGAGGTTGATTGTCGCTGCGTTTCGAGCTGGACTTATTTTATTCATTTGACCCATGGCTTGTTCCGCTTTGGCGACCAAGAAGTCACCCACGGCTTGATCTTTTTGTTGGCGTTAGTAGTAAGGAGCCGTTAAATCCACGTCAGTTTCCCAGGGAGGTAACTCTTGGTCCCCTTTTGTCCAGGTTAAAGGTATAGGGGACGCCCCATCGTCTTTCTCCTCTGGGGCGCCTGAGGCGCCAGGGGGCGCCACCAGCTCAAGGTCACGTGGAGGTCAAAAGTAGTTCCGGCAACCTGTAACCTTTGTATTCCTCCGCGGACAGAACGTGGTCCCATGTCAACCAAGTGACTTCCAATGTTAATATATACGGGGAATGCCTAGAAAGAGTATGGGAATAGACGTTTTGTGCCCGGGGTGGGTCTCTAGTGGACCGAATGGGTCGAGTGAGGTATCAAAGTGAAGCACTCTTCTAGGGCCATTCAGTCATGGGTGGGTTTATGTAAAATTAGGATTTTTTCCCGAAACTATAAAAAGCGGAACACGGACTTTACCCCTAAAATAGGGGAAAACACCTATCAACCCTAGCCAAAAGGGCTAATATCGCTCTCCGGGCTTATCGGGGCCTGCCTATCAAGTCAATGGGGTGGGTGCATGTAAAATTAGGATTTGTCCCCGAAACTATAAAAAGCGGAACACGGACTTTACCCCTAAACTAGGGGAAAACCCCTATCAACTCTAGCCAAAAGGGCTAATATCTGTCCCCGGGCTTATCGGGGCCTGCCTATCAAGTCAATGGGGTGGGTGGATGTAAAATTAGGATTTTTTCCCGAAACTATAAAAAGCGGAACACGGACTTTACCCCTAAAATAGGGGAAAACCCCTATCAACCCTAGCTAAGAGGGCTAATATCGGTCTCCGGGCTTATCGGGGCCTCCCTATCAAGGTGCATGTAAAATTAGGATTTTTTCCCGAAACTATAAAAAGCGGAACACGGACTTTACCCCTAAAATAGGGGAAAACCCCTATCAACCCTAGCTAAGAGGGCTAATATCGGCCCCCGGGCTTATCGGGGCCTGCCTATCAAGGTGCATGTCAAATTAGGATTTTTTCACGAAACTATAAAAAGCGGAACACGGACTTTACCCCTACAATAGGGGTCTGTATTATACAATATTCTCGTTTCGCCAAGAAAATAACAATGGGAAGGGTCCCGGAGCGAATCGGTGACATTTTTGGGAAAAGTCACCGAGGTCTGTATATAGGCCTATAGGCTGGCTATATGGGGGTATAGGTTCAGCCTGGGAAATTCACACACGTTCATTGTGATATGGGTTGCTTGGATTTGTTTTTCACGTCTCGTCATTTAGAACACGATGGGAAGGGTCCCGGAGCGAAACGGTGAAATTTTTGGAAAAGTACCATATAGCCCATATAGCTCCATACTGGCTATGGGGATATAGATCCAACCTGGGAAATTCACACACGTTCATTGTGATATGGGTTGTTTGGTCTTGTTTTTCTCGTCTCGTCATTTAGAAAACGATGGGAGGGGTCCCGGAGCGAAGCGGTGAAATTTTTGGAAAAAGTTCACCGAGGCCTGGGTAGGCCCATAGGCCTATACTGCATGGCTATGGAGGTATAGGTCCATACGGGGTGAACGTTTTGGGGTCTAGATGAGCCCCTTATGATCCTATGGTGTCGTATGAGGTCTTATTTTGAAGCTCCCGTGGAGTTTGTAATGTATCGACTAATGGTTCGTCCGTGTACAATAGTCTGCGCATGCGCAGTCTGGCCGTAGTATAGAAAGCAGGCATGTTGTGGGGTATGTGGGGTGTGCGTTTGGGGTAGAGATGGACCACTATGGGTCCAAATGGGTTGTGGGAGGTGTCAAAGTGAAGCTTGTGTGGGGTAGAGTCAGAATGGCGTGTTTTTAAGTGCAAGTCGCGTCAATTTGCGCATGCGCAGTTGGGTGTAGTAAATAAAGTGGCCATTTTGGGGGTGCGTGGAGGTGTGTTTGGGGTACAGAGGGAACATCCTTGGTCCGATTGTGTCGTGGGAGGTGTTATCTTGTAGCTCTCGGGGTGTACATCCCGATTTGAGGGATGTTCACGTCATCTGTGACGTCATCAGTAGGAGTAGTAGCGAAAGTGGGCATTTTGGGGCAGTGAAGGAAGGTATTTGGTGTAGAGATGGACCATCCATATCTGTCACACATTATACCACATCTTTGTTGTGTTATACCACATCTGTCCTGCATTATACCATATATGTCCTGTATTATACCATACCTGTCCTATGTTATACAATATCTGTCCTGTATTATACCAAATCTGTCCTGTATTGTACCATATTTGTTCTCTATTATACCATATATGTCCTGTATTATACCAAATCTGCCCTGTATTATACAGTATTTGTCCTGTGTTATACCAAATCTGTGCTGTATTATACCAAATCTGTGCTGTATTATACAATATCTGTCCTGTGTTATACCACATCTGTCCTGTATTATACAATATCTGTCCTGTATTATACATTATCTGTCCTGTATTGTACCATATATGTCCTGTATTATACCATATCTGCTCTGTATTATACAATATTTCTCCTCTATTATACCATATCTGTGCTGCATTATACCATAACTGTCCTGTATTGTACCATATATATCCTGTATTATACCAAATCTGTGCTGTATTATACAATATTTGCCCTCTATTATACCATATCTGTGCTGTATTATACCATATCTGTCCTGAATTATACCATATCTGTGCTGTATTATGCAATATCTGTCCTGTGTTATACAATATCTCTCCTGTATTATACCAAATCTGTCCTGTTTTGTACCATATTTGTCCTGTATTATACAATATATGTTCTGTATTATACCAAATCTGTGCTGTATTATACCATATCTGTGGGCATGCGCGGTGGCCAAAGGGTATGGAAATAGACGTTTTGGGATCTAGGGGAGTCCCTAATGGGCCGATGGAGTCGTATGAGGTATCAAAGTGAAGCCTATGTGAAGGGGCATCCAGTCATGGGTGGGTGCATGTAAAACTTTCTCCAGAAAAAAAGCGGAATACGGACTTTACCCCTAAACTATGGAAAAACCCCTATCACCTCTAGCCAAAAGGGCTAATATCGGTCCCCGGGCTTATTGGGACCTGCCTATCAAGTCAATGGGGTGATGTGAATAGCAACAAGTTCAGCAATGTTCATACAGTTTATTATCCCCAATGTTACATCATACCCAGGCTGGGGGAGCCGCCCTGGCCATGTTTGGTATGTTCACAGCAAAACAAATTGAAATATCAAACACCATGTTTTATTATTTAACGCACCGTCACATTAGGTACAAGTGTTTACTGAGCTCAAGTCAACGATCAGCATGTAGACATATAGAGTATGTACGGCATGTTATGGTATTCATCAGTGCATGGGTGAAGCATTCAGCCGATGGGGTGGTCGGTCAGCTTGGTAACGAAAAACGTAACATTGGTCACCTTCTCCACTGTCCACTTGGTGTTGGGGCGTTGTTGTTGGGCCCATTCCAAGGGATCCACGGTGTCCAGTTTCTCCAGCATCGTCTCTAGCGACACTCGGTTAATGATGGTAAACGGTTGGTCAAATACCTGGATGTTCCTGCTCGGGTAAAAGTATCGGACTTGGACTGTCTCCTTATGCTGCAGCACATAACCAAACGCTAGATTCAATCTGAAGGCCGTAGTTTGGTCGTTGAAGATGGCTTCCACGTAGCTACGTAGACGGGCGAGGTCGGTCAGTCGGAAATTGTAGATATCTTGAATAGGGCGATGACGGTTGAAACATTGCCGTATCATGGATCAATGGCGCCGATAGATGTCACTCACTGGATGGGCGTCCTGTAACAGATGGCTAGGAACTTTTATGGGCTCGTCCAGAAAATGTTCGATGTTTTCAGGCATATGACTCGAAACCGTAACGGTGGGGTCCAGCTGGATATCCAGGCTCTTCTGAACTGTGGGTATAGGCTCCTCTTCAGTGGAAAGTTGTCGCCCAAACCGTAGAGACGGGGCATGAATCAAACGCTGATGGCGTCTTAAATGACTGCGTCGTTTGAAGAGTTGACCACAATCCTTACAGTGTTCCGTCGCGCCCTCGTGGAATGAGCGTTCGTGGCGCAGTAAATGATCCTTCCGATTAAATGACCGTGCGCAGGTTATACAAGTATACCGTGCATCGTTGTGGGTGGAGGCCTTGTGGCGGTGCAAGTCGTGCAGACGAGTAAACTGCTTCTGGCAAGTTGTGCAAGTGAACATCTTGGTGGTTGACAGAGTGTCTGATGAAACGGCCAGGCCGCTTCCCTTTTATAACACGCTAGCTGGTGATCTATTTTTAGCACACTCAGTTCAACTATCCCCAAGTCGAGGGCCGAGCCGTGACATCTTCGGTAACCTCCGTGTCTCTTCGGGCACCTCCGTAACATCTTTTGTCTCCTCCGTGTCTCTTCGGTCACCTCCGTAACTACCCGGCTGTTCCCGTGTAAACCCAGATGGATCTCCGTGTCTCTTCGGTGACCTCCGTGACATCTTCGGTCACCTCCGTGTCTCTTCGGTCACCTCCGTACCATCAACGATCAGCATGTAGACATATAGAGTATGTACGGCATGTTATGGTATTCATCAGTGCATGAGTGACGCATTCAGCCGATGGGGGTGGTCGGTCAGCTTGGTAACGAAAAACGTGGCATTGGTCACCCTCTCTACGACCCATTGTGTGTTGGGGCGTTGTTGTTGGGCCCATTCCAAGGGATCCACGGTGTCCAGTTTCTCCAGCATCGCCTCTAGCGACGCCCGGTTAATGATGGTAAACGGTTGGTCAAATACCCGGATGTTACTGCTCGGGTAAAAATATCGGGCTTGGTCTGTGTCCTTATGCTGCAGCACATAACCAAACGCCAGATTCAACTTGAAGGCCGTAGTTTGATCGTTGAAGATGGCTTCCACGTAGCTGCGTAGGCGGGCGAGGTCGGTCAGTCGGAAATTGTAGATATCTTGAATAGGGCGATGACGGTAGAAACAGTGCCGGATCATGGGCCAATGGCGCCGATAGATGTCACTCACTGGATGGTCTTCGTGTAACAGATCGCTAAGAACATTTATGGGTTCGTCCACGAAGTGTACTTTTCCCTCCACGTCGTACAAAATCTGGCCCCAGGTCTTGTCGTCGGAATTTGACTGTTGAATTAGGGCGACATCATCATCGGCCCTCGTGCGATGGGTGGGAGTTCCCCCTGTTTCGATATTGATGCCTACGGGCTCTTCTACCTGCAAACGTGGCTGCGGAACAGGGTGTCGTGTGCGTTGGTGTCGCAGCAACTGACTGGTCAGTTTGAAAAGCCGACCACAGTCTTCGCATGGACGCTTGGGTACTTCATGGCGTGCACGTGTGTGGCGCTGTAAATGATCCGGCGCTGAAACGACAGTGTACATATCGTACAGCTATACTGGGCGGTTCCTTCGTGCTTGGTAGCCTCATGGCGGCGCAAGTCGTGCAGACGAGTGAATGATTTCGAGCACGTAGTACACGTGAACATCTTGGTGGTTGACAGAGTGTCTGATGAAACGGCCAGGCCGCTTCCCTTTTATAGCACGCTAGCTGGTATCATGTTCGGGCACCTCCGTGTCTCTTCGGTGATCTCCGTGACATCTTCGGTGACCTCCGTGACAACTTCGGGCACCTCCGTATCTCTTCGGCCACCTCTGTGTCTCTTCGGTCACCTCCGTGTCTTTTCGGGAAGTGACCGAAGAGACTCGGAAGTGAACGACATTGTGGGAAAAACCCCACAGATAGGTCAGTACATGTGCTATCATGTTCACACTCCGTCACCGAACAGACACGGACTGAAGATGGCGGACCTCGCCCGGTGGTGGTGGTGGTGGTGGGAGCTCCCGTGTGGCAGAGCTCTTGGATCGGAGCTCTTGGAGCTCAAAGCGTGTGGAGCTCAGAGCTCGGAAGTGACATTTGCATATGACCTCTGTGAGGTCACTTCCGCTTCCGGTCACGTGACCGGAACTGAGCTTTGACCCCTGCGCGCGCTAACAATACCGGATAAAAATTGCGCGCAGGGGTCAAAGGTCAGTTCCGGTCACGTGAACGGAAGCGGAAGTGACCTCACAGAGGTCATGTGCAAATGTCACTTCGAGCTCTGAGCTCCACACGCTTTGAGCTCCAAGAGCTCCGATCCAAGAGCTCTGCCACACGGGAGCTCCCACCACCACCACCGGGCGTTGACGCCCGTCAACGCCCGGTGATGGCGGCGGTGGTGGTGGTGGTGGAATCTGGTGGTGATGGTGTGTGTGTGTGTGTGTGTGTGTGGTGGTAGTGTGTGGTGGTGTTGTTGGTGGTGGTGTCTGTACATATAAGAATGAACATGTGTCCCTCATCAGTCCTTATGTATTGGCCGAATTGACGAGAAAAACGAGACCCCACAACCCATAGTAAAGCCCACGAAAAAAAATTGACCACCCCTCCCCCCATACAGGCATTTTCCCTTATATTGTATAATACAGACCCCTATTGTAGGGGTAAAGTCCGAGTTCCGCTTTTTATATTTTCGGAAAACAATCCTAATTTGACATGCACCCACCCCATTGACTGGATAGGCAGGCCCCAATAAGCCCGGAGACCGATATTAGCCCTTTTGGCTAGAGTTGATAGGTGTTTTCCCCTATTTTAGAGGTAAAGTCCGTATTCCGCTTTTTATAGTTTCGGGAAAAAATCCTAATTTTACATGCATCCACCCCATTGACTTGATAGGCAGGTCCCAATAAGCCCGGGGACCGATATTAGCCCTTTTGGCTAGGGTTGATAGGTGTTTTCCCCTATTTTAGGGGTAAAGTCCGTGTTCCGCTTTTTATAGTTTCGGGAAAAAATCCTAATTTTACATACACCCACCCATGACTGGATGCCCCTTCACGAATGCTTCACTTTGATACCTCATTCGACCCAATCGGACCATGCAGCGTATTTGAAGTCTGGGGACTACTTTTTCTCCGCGGAAGCTTTTCCCCGCGACCGCATCACCACCAGACCGCATCACCGCGGAAGAATACATGCCCAGGGGCCCTTTGCCGGAACTATAGTCACCCAGAGTTACCTCCCCCTAGATTGGAACTCTTCTGTGCTGGAGGTAGTTTTCCTCCCCAACGATTACATGATCGTCACGTGATCAAGTTCCACCTCAAATTTTACCCGGGGAACAATTAATGAGGTCAATAAGGCTTTAAATCCTTGCTACCTACTACTCACGTGTGGTTGGCGTTAGGGGACAGAAATGGGTTCCAATGTCTAGGATTAAATCGACTTAGACCTCGAGTTAAGTTCACCAGTCAAATTATAGCTTCAATTCCTCGGCCTCAATGGTTTTAAACTGCGGAATAAATTGAGACCTATAGGAATAAATCGCTAAATAAATTTTATTTAATCCACGGTCTTTATCCTTGTTGTCCGAGGTATAAAACGTTCAAGTCATAGGCTTTAGTCCATCAATCAAAATCGAGTTTCTATAGTCCGATGTTTTCTTCATCCAATTAAACATCGGACTAGAAACTCGGTTTTGATTGGTGGACTCGAACGTTTTAATTACAGGTAGGTAAGTAGGTTTTATTTACTAAAGCAAAATACATGCTTCTCCTAACAACTTCGATGGCTAATGTAACAATGCCTAGAAAGTTGCATGTAACAAATATTTACATACCGATGCTAGCTTCGGTTTAGCAGCTTCATAGATCATTTTGTTGACATCATAATATAATATTCATACGGACTAGTTATATATGTGATCAGAATGAATGTGCGAGAACGATTATCTGCTTTGTTGATGACTAAGAAATGCATCGTTAATATGATGGGCTACTTTCTGATTATCTTTGCAGAAGAACTGGATACCTCGGACTAGAAGGAACAAGACCGCGGATTAAATAAAATTCATTTAGAACGTTTTTTTACCGAGGAATTAAAGCTATAATTTGACTGGTGGACTTAAATCAAGGTATAAGTCGATTTAATCCTGGGCATTGAATCCGATTTCTGTCCCCCACCGCCAACCATAATTGACGGCCTAATAGGGATTCTCAAAGACATATGGTCGTACATTATAAACATTCTCATCTTTCTCCTCGATAGGGTTCTTCGGATGTTAAAATCATATTTGAGAAAACAGACCATGGTTTTGAATAATGATGATGGTGTTATGGTAGAAAGAGATTATTAGAGGTTCAAGGTTCAAGGTATTTATAAGGTTCGAGGTGTTTATTAAGTGGCCGAGTCCACTAAACGTGAAAGAGTTACTTGGGAGTTTGCGGTCCAATTTGCTAAGAAGATGGACATAGTGGTTGCATTCAAAGGAGACCACAGGAAAGTCTCAAAAGAGATTGTTTGACAACGACTGATTTGTGAAGTGTTTATAATGTTAACAGATATGGCTGCATTCAGAGGACACAATGACAGGAATACGAGGAATGTGTCATAAGAGATTTGATTAAGGATTGTTCGACAATAAATGGTCTGTGATACAATTAATTGTTCTTACTCTCTAAAAAAAAGTGGAAATTGATCGCACTCAATACTTGAGTGAGATTTTCAATCAACTTGAGTTACTTTTCACTCAACTTGGGTTAAATGCACTCAACTTGGGTTAAATGCACTCAACTTGAGCGACATTCGCTCAAGCATAAGAGTGGAAATTGATCCCACTCAAGTTAAGTGAACTTGAATGGTTTTAACTCGCGTTGAGTGAAAAGTATTTCAAGTTTGAGTGAACAGGTACATTTCACTCAAACTTGAGTGGAACAGTTCACTCAAGTTTATTTAGAGAGTATATAATTGGTCTTTAGATAGAGGTTTGTTGTTCGTCGCGGTATAGTTGTAATATTACTGTACGTGTATGGCAAACCGTTTCACAAATGTTGCAAAAGATATCGACTTCTGTCAAATAACCCATTAAGGGAGTAGAGGACGTTCATTTCTAGAGGTTGAATTTTTTTTTAAATTTCAGGATTTTTTTTCACCAGGTTAGGAGAAGATGATCCATGAAAAAAAAATATGGGGTCACCATACTCGTTAAAAAAATATGGCAGCCAAATGCATGTAGCCATAACACTGAATACATAGGGAAATTTGAATTTTTTCTTCTTAGATGTTCAATAAATCAGACTTCCCAAGGTCAAATTTTTCCCATTTTGCTATATAATACTAAACACATATAGTGCTTGTTAAATATGTAATAAAAACAGGGGGACACCATACTTTCTTAGAAAATATTAGCAGTATAACAGATAAACGGAGCCTTTTCAGTCCTATTTCCAGGAGGAGGTGGGGGTGGGGAGTAGTAGGGAAAGAGTATTACAGCCCTTACACAAGCCTCCCAAATCCACATAGCCTCCCAAATCCACCGAGCGCTGTCATACGTCATTAATAATTTTTATTCGTATAAATTATTGCGTCTGGATATTAATAAATTATATGCGTTATAATTTTACCTGGATATATATATATTAAAGATCTACATATGGTATTATAAATAAATTCTCCGAATTTATACGATAATCGTTAATAACGATTAAATAGCCTATATTTTAGGTTTCATTCCGCTTTTACAAAAAGGTGATATTTCGATATATATTTTTATACGGGTTCATAGCAATAAATTCTCCGAATCTGTACGTTAAGCGTTCATATATATTGTAGACTATGAATTTTTTACAAATTGCAATTAGCATTACCAAACACTCGGTATATATTCATATTTAACCTCGCTATACAGCTAGAAGGCGGTCATGATACATAATTGTATTGATTTTAATACCTGTCAATGCGAAGGGGTGTGTGTTGTGGTAACAGGTGTGATCGAATAACAGAAACCACTTATAACTCGCAGAACTCGATTGCAATTAGCATATGATAATATTGGGGGTTCGAATATTTATATTTACA
>JAVTVY010031861.1:117500-124707 GCA_036873755.1 Hanleya hanleyi
GTCAGTTATTTGATGCTCGGCAGTGGAATCTGAATCTAATGAAAATAGCCAGTAGTTGCGATAATGTTGGAAGCTGTCTTCGTATCGTTTGAGTTTTCCATGATGTTGGGAAAGGTGACAATTTTATTTCTCCGATGTGTGTGTATACTTTCATGATCTGGAGGTAGGACAATGTAGGAGTCAGTTTGGATGACCTCTATCAGAGACTTCGTGCCATAACCCTGGTGGAAGGGCGAGTCGTCTATGGGATGTCCCGTTCTTAAGATCTGGCGATAAGAGCCGATGAAAGACGACGGGAATGAAATGACTGATCGTCGACTGGCAGTACTGATTAATCCATTGTTGAGAAAATATTGACGTTTGATTCAATCGGCTGCGAACAGACGAAAGGAAGTGAAACGGGAGGTGGTCGTTTGACGGAGAGTCGGGACAGAAATGAATGGCGGGAATAAATTGTTATCGCGGAATCACATTATTAGGTGTTATAATGAACTGTTTGAAGGCTCGAGTCCTGGTATACGCATATCAATTCCATGGAATCGATACAAGCAGGGTTATTAAGGACTTGCCCAGGACGGATTAATTTATTCAAACTACTTACCCCAAAAATATATATCTCGCGCTGTAACTTCATACGACGTGTACATACATCATATGGTTGGGAAATAATTCACGTTTGAGAAATTTACCTGAATATTATTCCCGTAGCTCAAATGCAGGTCATTAGGAAGGAGTTCGCCACACGGAAGAAGTAGCCCCATTTGGATCTCCTGCACCATTCAGCTGACGTGTGCGAATAACGATAGTAGTATAGAAAGCGTAAATCTTGTCGAAAACGTTTGCGGGGTGGAATTGTTGGGATGGACTGAGTATTCTGGTCACGTGACGTGTGTGGATGCAAAACATGGGACTTGGGTACAAATGTGCAGGGTGTCGTATGGAAGATCTCCGCATGTCGACTAAGACACTGGTGGTTGACCGTTTACTCCGGTTTAGTAGTTGGGAATGGCATTTGCCACTACACACTGGGGCCTAGGCGCTTGTTTACTGTACATCGTCCGGGAGGGGTGTCATGTGCACCATGGACGTTGACGGTGGCCCCTGGAGTGAATCGGGGGAAGACTGTTCAGAGAACTGACGTCATTGGTGACATCAGTAGTAGAGGAAGCGCATTTTCGGATACGAAATTCTCTTTACAGACACTCCATGCCTTGCGACACTATGCACAGGTTATGTTATCCTTCTTTCTGTCATTCTCATATACACAGTACACATAGACCCATGGGCGTGTCCCATGCTAAGTATAGCACTATTCTGATTAGCTAGTTATTGAAGATAACAATAACATAGGATTGCATGTCAACCATTTTATTAGCCCCTATGTTACGTCACACCCAAGCTGAGAGTCGCTCTGGGTACATTTACTGTCTTTGCGCTTTTATTCCGATTCAGTTCTCGTGTTGCGACTTGATACTGAATACGAAGCTGCGCATCTGAAAACCCCCTCGACTCTGGGCGTCAGCCATTCATAATGTATTCAATTTGAACCGTACTACTTTGAAGACGTCCAGAACACCAAGCAGTCAAGTGACAAATATACAGATTATCAAATATTTTGTAATAAGAAATGGTCCCTAAGGTTTCCGCCCAATCAGGCAAACAGACAGTCATTACTTGTTTCTTGATATATCGACGATGTATACCGAATATCATACTAAACTTTTGAGATTTTGCAATTGTTAAAGATGGTTTTCCACCAAATCAGAGAAAGTTGTTGTCATTAATTTTAAGTCTCTTGATGTATCGAAGATTTATGATTTCATATGAATCAGAAATCAATGCCCAATCAGAGAAACCAGTTCTGTCATTCATCGTAAGTCTCTTGGTGCATCGATGGTGTATACCAAATATTACATCGAGCACTTGAATGGTATCAGAGATGCAGATCATTAGTGATTTTGGATAAATTAAAGATGGCTGCCCATCCTTCCCGCCACTGCATATACCCTATACATCATTGCCAAAATTGAAAATACAAGTTTCATTAGCCGTCATGGCTGTGTTGATCATTGCCAACCATGTACTGAATCAAATCAGATTGTTGGTGAAATTATCGATCCTGATATAGCGAACAATAGCGTTAACAATGATATTGTGATCTCCGAAAAACAGAACAACAGTGTAAACAATGATATTATCTCAGATATTAACAACAGTGTAAACAATGATATTATCTCAGATATAAACAACAGTGTAAACAATGATATTATCTCAGATATAAACAACAGTGTAAACAATGATATTATCTCAGATATTAACAACAGTGTAAACAATGATATTATCTCAGGTATAACCAACAGTGTAAACAATGATATTGCAATATCAGATTTTCATATAGACAACAAGAGTGCAAACAATGATATGATTCCAGATATAGACCGTAACAGTGTAAACAGTGATAATGTGATCTCCGAAATAGAACACTCTTTTTTGAACAGTTCTTGTGAGAGTAAAAGTAGTACTGCTGTGGTTAAGCCAGAAACATTTTGGTCTACAGGACTTTATTCAGAGTCAAGCGAGTCAAGACTGACATTGGAAGTCTTCGTCAAAGAATGTGCCAATCGAATTATGGATGAACTTGTCAAAACATTTTCTGATAATTACAACACCAATTTTATGACTATGCCTACTGCAAGTATGCATGAATCAAGCATGTCTAGTGCTAATTCTGATACGCTAACATCAAATACATCTAGTCCCTCTACAACTGTCTCTAAATGTGACGAGAGGAGTTATCTCCCCTTTGACCACTTATATGCTTTGTCTCAGTCACAGACAGTGGTAAGATTTGCCCTGTTGAATGTATGTAGCTTAAATAAGCGATTATTGTATGATGAGTTTGAGTCAGAAATTGTTAAACATGATATTATTATTTTTTGTGAAACCAAAACAGATGATTTGGATAATGACTGTGTTGAGAAATTCTCTAGTCTTGGTTATAAACTGTTTCTTAACAACAGGAAAATGGTATCTAACTCTAGATCTGGTGGTATCGGTGTGGCTATAAAGCTATCACTTATGAAATATGCTCATATTTACAAGCCAGACAGTGATATTGTTCAGTGGTTCTCGCTTAATAAAAATATTGTAAATCTTGAGAAAGACCTACTTATTGGTGCAATTTATATCCCTCCTGAAAAATCAGAATATTCGAGTATTGATTTATTTGATAAGTTAGAAAATGATATCATGGATAAAAATTATGACAACCAGTATGTTATTAGCTTATTGGGTGATTTTAATGCATATACTAGTGACTCGGATGACTTTGTTATTCTGGACGAGGATATTCTTAGTTTTGTTGAAATTGATGAACAGATGAAATTTGATTTGAATGATAGTGTTGACCTACCTGCAGCAGGATTTAATTTTAAGCGAAAATCTGGAGATAATCATAGACCTAACAATTACGGTTATAGATTACTAGAATTATGTAAGAATCAAAATGTGCTGATTATGAATGGTAGATGTGGTAAAGATCAGTATGAAGGTGCACTTACTTGTAAGGACTCAACAGTAGTTGACTATTGTATAAGCCATTTAGATTTATTTCATTATGTACACACATTTGAAGTAATGCCCTTTGACCCATTTTTATCTGATGTTCACTCATGTATTACATTTTCCCTCCGCAGTAATGTTAAATCTATAATGCAGAGTCGGACATGATTAATACTGATGAAGAATCTGTTAACCCTGCTCATGAAGATGCACATACACCAGTTTTACCACGACAATGGGATCACAGTAAAGTGAAAGAGTTTGCTCAGAATATTAATCTGACTGAGGTAAATGATTTGATCCTATCTTTAGATTCTCCAACTTGTGATATCGCAGATGCTAATAACAAATTAACAGATATTCTTATCAGCAGTGCTATACAAACATTTGGTGTTAAGAAACCAAACAGGTCCGGTTATAGTCTTAAGAAAGCTACCAAACCTTGGTTTAATAAGGAGTGTGCACAAAAGAGAAAAGAATATAGAAGAGCAAACAACTTGTTTAATATATCTAAGACACCTGTCACTAGAGACATCATGTGTGTTAAGAGACGTGTATATAAGAGGACACTTGATAAATCTTTACGAGAATATAAGAAGAAATTTAAACATAAGATGAGTACTTTGAAAAGCAGTGATCCAAGAGAGTACTGGAATCTCCTTTCTTTTAAACGAAGAGATCCCTGTCCTGTTCCACTAGTTGACCTCACTGAACACTTTGAGTCATTAAACACTGATATAAACCATTCAAACAGTGATCTCCCACCTGAGTTTGATTTAAATGATGATAGTATACTTAACAGTCCCATCTCTGAAGATGAAGTTGAATATGCAATCAAAAAGCTTAAGAATGGCAAATCTCCTGGTGTGGATCTTGTATGCAACGAATATATCAAGTCTTCAAGTAATAATTCATTTATTCAATTATACACAAAACTCTTCAACCATGTGTTAGATTCAGGGGTTGTTCCTACTTCTTGGATCACTGGTTTGATCACTCCTATTTATAAGAACAAAGGAAATAAGCATGATTCTGATAATTATAGAGGCATTTCTTTACTAAGTAGCATCGGTAAGATTTTCACAAGTGTTCTTAATACCAGATTAAATAACTATGCAGACTCTATGCAACTGATACCTGAATACCAGGCAGGGTTTAGAAGACACCATAGTACTTCTGATCATATATTTTTATTGAAATCTATTGTGGATCTTTGTCTTAGTCAGAAACAGAAACTGTTTTGTGCATTTATAGATTATCATAAAGCATTTGATTCTGTATGGCGTACTGGATTATGGTTGAAGTTAGTTAAAAGTGGTATTAATGGAAAAGTTGTTCAGGTTATATTTGACATGTATAATAATATAAGATCTTGTGTGGTAAAAGATGGAGTAAAGTCTGAGTACTTCCAGAGTTACAAAGGTGTTAGACAAGGCGAGAATCTGTCGCCATTTCTTTTTGCTATTTATCTTAACGACCTCGAGGAATTTATGCGAAAAACAGATGTGAATTGTTTACGAATTTTTGCAGATAAGACACAGGAAGAGTTGGATACATATTTAAAACTACTGTTAATCTTATATGCTGATGACACTTTGCTACTCGCAACCTCAGCAGAAGAGCTACAGCACTCCTTGGATGTCTTTGCAAATTATTGTAAAATTTGGAAATTTGACATTAATACATCAAAAACTAAAATTGTCATCTTTAGTGTTAGAAAAGCTAACTACAGTAAATTTTTGTTTTATCTCAATGGAGTAAAGATCGACATTGTTGACAGTTATAAATACCTGGGTGTTTTATTCTTTTATAATGGCAACTTCTTCAGATGTAGAAAGTATCTCTTTGAACAAGCTCGTAAAGCCATGTTTGCTGTTATCCAAAAGAGTAGATGTCTTGATTTACCACTTGATGTTCAAATCGATTTATTTGAACATATGGTCCTGCCTGTATTACTCTATGGCAGTGAAGTGTGGGGTTTTGAAAACTGTGATATCATTGAGAAACTACAATTAATGTTTTATAAATTCTCCGTAAAATTAGGGAAGCGAACGTCAAATACATATATATTTGGTGAGTTTGGGTGCAGCCCTCTAAGTGTTAAAATTAAGCTTAGAGTGATAAAGTTTTGGGGCAAATTATTGATAGACACCCAAGGTAAATACTCCAGTTGTATTTATGGAGCATTACTGCATTTTCATACGTCAAATATATTCTCTTCTAAGTGGCTTCTATCTATCAAAAGTATTCTTGATTCATGTGGTCTTACCAATATTTGGCTGAACCAGAATTTCCCAAACCTTACTTGGTTATACAATACTGTTAAACAACGTTTATTAGATCAACACTATCAGGAATGGAACTCTAAGCTTTCTGAAAGCTCCATGATTATATAAGGAGTTCAAACCTAAACCATGTTTAGAAAATTATCTAGTTAAATTGCCTTATAACAAAGCTGTATCTTTATGTCGATTCCGTACAGGAAATCATAAGTTACCTATTGTGACTGGTCGTTTTAATAATGTTGAAGTCGCTGACCGGCTGTGCCAGAAATGTTCTTTGTCTAAAGTAGGTGATGAGTATCACTTTATCTTAGAATGCCCTGAAAAGCATTTACCCAGGAAATATTGGGTAAGACCCTCCAAACTTAATTTTTACAATTTAATGAGTTCCGAAAAGATTGGCTTGCAATGTAAGATTTCTTCTTTCATTTTACAAGGTTTCAAAACCATTCGTATTTCCTAACAATTTTTGGTTTTGGCTGAATATAGTTTGATTTACACATAGCTATATATATTTTAGGGGTTGATCAGATTTGATGTTTCATCTCCCTTCTGTTTGATTGTTGGGGTTTATCTCCCTTCTATTGTTCTGATTGAAGCGCAGTACTGTATTGCTGCCGGATATGTGGTTTGCTATTTTTGTATCTCTATGTCTTGTACAAGATTAAGAGAATAAACTTCAATTCAATTCAATTCATTAAGTATCCATTAAAAAATGCGACTTTAATCATTTCTTGATTTTTGTTACGCGACACATCGTTTACCCCTAATGAACCAAGACACCAAAATATAACAATTTTCAATGTGTTATGTCCACTCGGTACCGTTCCCAGACGTAGTGATATACAAAGTAAGCCGTTTTTGCGTCAACAGGGTACTTTGATAGTGAAGCCCACTGATAGCCACCAGCTTCTACATGATACTCTTTCCATCCTCATAAACTTTTACTAGCATAGTCAAATCTCAATTTCTGATATTTCACACAAGCCTATTCTATGAATAACAAATTCTTTTTTGCTGTGGAGCTGACGTTTCGTTGGAGATACTTCCAACTTTTGAAAGAAAAAGAAATTCTGAGATTTCGTCGAATTTGCAACAATGACTATGACTACGAAACGGTATACCATATCCTTACTCGAGCACTCGTCAAACGAGGATATTCAGCACAAAAACTGAGAAATATTAAAATAAAGATCAACAAACAGTTTGTTATTCAAACCTCATCATCTACTCTTAGAAAGGAGAATACGGAATTCCTCCCACTGAGTTCTAAATACTCTCCAAATGCAGGACAGATTGCTTTATTTATCTGGACAAAAAACCCACAAAGTTCTCAATTCTAAACCGTCTGGATCATTTCCACC
>JAVTVY010031862.1:0-13144 GCA_036873755.1 Hanleya hanleyi
TCGAATGGACCGGGGCAGAAATTAAGGGAGAGTCAATAGTTCAAGTATACATATATCCTCTTCATATATCACAATTTCGAAAACATCAACTCTGTGAGGTCATATGATTGCGTTTAGTAAGCAGTAATCGATGTTATGACATTCAGCAAAGTATCCTGATTAACACAAGACGGTACAATTAGAGATTGATAGGAAAATAAATCATTTGTACACATTTAATCAACAGTACCTCAAGTTGCGAGGCCGCTAAAATTGTCATCACAACCAAAACATTCTTCAGTATTTCATTTGAATCTTCATCTGTGTGCTACATAAATTAGTAAATATCGCGATTGGTGTCCGGATTAGATACTACAAACTACTTTGTTGATCTCAATGCTTAATAATTGCCCACAGAAACTTATTTTATTAAATTACAGACGAAAATACCGTTCAGCGGATATTCGGAGAATACCCCTTATCGAGTTAACGCGTTCAAGCTGTCCTTTTACATAAAAACATTGCATGATCACTAATACCTCATTTAATCAGATTGAAGAGAAATTAATGGAGTTACTGTATTTGAAGTACCGCTTTTCCCTTTTCAGATCACGAAATATGAATCCAAGATGGCTATCGTTCAAGGAATTTTGCGGTGCTACCAGCTGATGCCTTTGGCCCTGAAAATGTAGCTGTAACCAGTGTACTAATGTTCATAACTGGTTTTTAGTTAATGAGACATCGAAGAAAATTTGTTTCAGATGGCCGCCATTTTCAAATCCGAATGGCCTTCCTATAGTTTGATAAAAAAAATGACAGCATGGACATTCGTGATCTACAAAACTTTTAGAGTTAATTTGGCCTGTTTGCCAATAAACAAAATAGAGGTTCACAAAATTACACAAGCCTGTGGTCTGTTCATGCAACTGACCTGTTTTGCGGCATTGAAAGCAAAGAATATTATAGGCCAATTCGGAAAGGGTTTTATCTGCCTTGTTCCACTCGGGGCGTGTTGGTGCAGAGAATTTCCGGTAAGTACCAAAGGCACTCGTAATTATTTTTAGATATTAAATACTCGATTTTTTCCAGAAAATTTTCTCTGTAATGTACACGTATGCAGGATCCATCGGTTCATGTACAAAACTAAAAACAAGAGTTTTTTAAACAGATGTTCTGGAATGATTTATCATTTTTTTTATTCAAAATAATTGCGGGTGCCTTTGGTAAAAAGTAATACCGAGGCGACTACTTCCCGGAAGCAGCTTTTCATACCTCTAACCTTAGAGAGCGGCAGTTATTCAAGGGGAGATCAGACACTTTCCGGGAAGGGCTATAGCTGTGGTACAGAACGCAGACATGCATGGCAGCATGGCCAAGAAGTGACGTCATAACGCATTGTTCTATGAAATGTGTTCATACCCAGATGAGAGTCTGACCGGGACGATGTTTGTTCACCAAGCCAAGCCATGCCCGCATTGTGAGAACAACTCGTCATTCGTCTCTCCTGTGGAATAGATAAGTCGGATCGGACGTCCATAAGGTAGCTGTCATCTGTAAAGAAATGACCGCTGTGTTCATATCCCACTGTCATCATCAAGTGAAAGGAACTGACAAGATAAATATCCATGAATCCAAATAACCCACTGTCAGCAATAAAGAGAGAAGGGGCTGAGAAGATAAAAATCATTGAGCCCAAATTGTCCACTGTCAGCATCAAGTCGGAAGGGGCTGAGAATCGGAAGGATCTGAGAATATAATATTCATAAATCCAAATAACCCTCTGTCAGCAATAAAGAGAGAAGGGGCTGAGAAGATAAAAATCATTGAACCCAAATAGTCCACTGTCAGCATCAAGTCAGAAGCAATCTGATTAAAACCAGTTCTTAAAAAAACACTCTCCCTCTGACTTGTCACTGATGAAGATCTAGGGTCATCACTCCCATTTCCCTGTTCTGAGTACTGACCAGTCATATAGCTTCTCCTCCACCTTGGGGTGTATTTTTGAAACGTCAAGTTCAGACCACAGCTGATTCGGGGGAGATAGGTTGACCTCGTGACTCTTCTAATTGATCGATATATCTCAATTTTATGTATGTTAATCGTCATCGTTCATAGAGAAAGTCATATTCATCTGATGAAACGAGCTAAAATATATGAGAAGATGAGTTTTACTTTCCATATCGTACGCCTGTCGCCCCCAATCCACAACATGAGACAGGCCTAAGCCGCAAGCTCAGACCACAGCTGCGGCGGGAGGCAGGTTGGCCTTGTGATTTATGCTTCGTTACATTCATTATGAATGTCTCTTTTAATTGATAGATACATGTATATCTAAATTCTATTCATGTTAATCGAACATCATAACCGTTTCTAGAGAATGATATATTGATCTGACGAAACAAGCTAAAATATCTGAGAAGATGAGTTCTACATTCCTTATCTTAGGCATGTCGCCCCCAATTTCGCAACATGAGGTGTGGTATGCACGTGACCTGGATCTGTCGATAGCCAGGTCTCCGGACACGGAAACCCTAATGTTAGACTCAGATATAAAATCAGCGACATGTCAGATGAGAGCGTTATTTTTAGTTCTGGTTTTAATCAGATTGAGTCAGAATCAGGGGCTAAGACTATAAATATCTATGAACCCAAATAACCCACTGTCAACATAAAGTTGGAATGGGCTGATAATATAATATCCATAAAACCCAAATAACCCACTGTCAACATAAAGTTGGAATGGGCTGATAATATAATATCCATAAAACCCAAATAACCCACTGTCAGCATCAAGTCAGAAGGGGATGACAATACAAATATTCATGCACCCAAACCAGTTGATAAACGGGTTCTTTGGCATCATTATCAATGTCTATCTTTTGTTTTGCTTATTAAAAATAGAAGGCCTGCAGGTTTCCAGTCTTCGGGATCGAATTTCGATCGCCCGTGCCATTTCCGATCGAACAACTATCCAAATACTAACGGGTTTCAGCTGCCATTTAAGTGCGACAGACTGGAGCAGATTATAACTAACTCGTGATCAAGAGTCTCTTCGCATCAAATTTCAGCAGATCCGTTTAGTGTCGACAATTCATGCACTGTTCCTGGTAATTCAGCATCATTTCTTCTTAATTGGCCGCAACCCTCCAAAAGTTTAATCAGGTCCGCAGTTTCAATAATCGACACGTTTGTCCTGGCATATACCAATTCGTTGGACCTCGAATATGAGTGTTCGTAACATTTTTGCTGTACAATATTTGATATTAAGATTCCATTGTCCGAAGTATAGGTTAAATATGAAAACAGACGGACCATTTCCTTTTGTATAAAATTGGCCTTTCTTCATCTTAATTTGTATTTTATGCAAAACGAGTGAAGGTCAGATGTTACGCGTGTGTCTAAATTTTTCATTGCTTTCACACAGTTCTGATATGGCGACATAAATTATGGACCCTGAATTTCTTTAATGGACGACAGCTAAATATTCAATAACGGATTAGAATCTTGTATGTATAGCATGTGAGCTCATTACATGGCGTCGGAATTACAGAAAGCGGAGGAAAAAATTAACTAATGGTTAAATTTACATTGACAACAAGTCATGTGTGAATCCGTTATCCCAGACTAGCAGGTATGACAGTTCAAATAAAAAAAAATCACGACCTGAGACAATATCATTGCTATTTTATCATTGAATACCGGTCAGTATTATTTATTTCTTGGGTCGTCCTGCTACAATGCACCTGATATTTTTGTCGATGCAGTGTAATTTCGACAAGCTTCTCGGCATACATTGTTGACGACCTGTAACCATCTGGGTCATTAATACGCGGTAAAACTGACCCTGGAATCGTGTGTATCCATTTTCAGCCTACTTTCGGCAACTATATGAGGGAATTTCCCGAAATCAACACCACGTGATGTCGTCAGCCAATCAGCTAAACACTACCGACGTGACCCCAACGTAGCCCGGCATTTTCGAGGCATGTCCTACTTGTTTTCAAAATTACAGATCTACAACACCTCTTGGATGATACGGAAGTTATTGATATCTGTATCTTTTGTAAGCTCAGACGATAAATGTTTCAGAAGTAGTATGAAAAGCATGAAATTTATCAGATTTCTCGAGTCTGTTCTCCGCCGGATGGAGACCGAACAGTACACGGTAAAGTATCAGATATCGCTACGCAATAATGGCGACACAGGATTCGCAAGCCATCTTATGGATGGTGAAGTGTACGCAAATGACAGTGTTGAGCGGCAAAGTTCACATCTCTATCCGCGAAAGAAGGTATCATGCACCTATCGCTTGAGGTAGTAATTTGATACTGTAAATCTCCACAGGAATAATTTAGAAAATGTAATCCCTTGGTTCATATTATCAACGATGGAACACAGTTTCTAAAGTGAATGATCGGATAGCATCAATCAATATGGGTCGGATTTTTTTTATTTCAGATCACAGTGAGCCATTTGATCTCTTGCTCCTGTTTACAGACTAATGATCACTTAAGCATCTGAAACTCGCGCTTATTCATGAATCGATATTTGTCCAAGTAGCGAAAATTGGAGACTCTAATTCCTTTCGATAAAGGATTCTATTTTGCCAGCAAGGAACGTCAATAATTCGTGTCAAAACTGTTGACCCATTCTCCCTTTTAACAAATAGTAATAGTGTCGGTTTTATGCCGTATAGTGAATATAATACATTCCAGATGGCTATTTTGCTTTGCAAATTATCAATCAGCACGACGGACTCTCCACGCTTTCTTAACAGTATATCCCTTTGGTGATATGACGGTACCGACATTCAATGTTATGTATGAGGTGATAGAACATTTAATTAAACCGATACAGGAAGCACCTTCATGATTCAGAAAGTCCGTCACATCGATCAATCGACCTAGTTAAGCCCAACGAATTTTATGATAGTTTAGGCCAAGACCACGGAACAAATACAATAATTATCTGGGGAGTCCAGATTTGCTGATCAAGCTAACTAATAACATAAGTATCTTTTGTTGACTTCAAAATTTTACATGCAATTTGTCGAGCAGGTCCGAGATTAGTATTCAACTCCCATAATTGCTTCGCGGAATAAATCTAGACCAATAATAATGACCAACGGAAACTACTTGCCAGTAATTCGTTAATTGGACTTTCGGTGTTTAGACTCATTTTCATTAAACTATCTTGAGCCGATCTGAATATTCATACCTCTACGAATTGATGGGCTAATTATGAGGCGCCGTTTGTGACAATATTGTCAACGACAAATATATAGAGTTAAAACCAAAATATAAAGTCGCCGTTCGTGAAAATATTGTCAAACACAAATATATAGTTAAAACCTTTGTAAATATATATAAAACGAAATAAATAGGGCCTATATATAAAGTTATTTTTTTTATTATTTTTATAAATATTTTTTTAACATAAATAACGATAGGAAGTTAAGACGTTAAATTTAACGTAAATATAAAGTACACGAACAAACTGAAATAAAGTGTACATGTAAACCGGATATGCCCAAAGGAAGCTGCGCAATCGATGTGCGCGCGAGTAATACTGGTTAATCAAAACTGCAACTGAGTTCGGAAGCGAAACTATGACAGCGGTGAAAACCACTCGCATGTCACAGATGTGGCGAATCAAACAATAAGATCACGTACCTGAACATATTTCAGCTCACTGCCATAATGATTTAGTAAAGGCCTATTCCAATTTTCAAGAATTACTGTTATCATTTACAATCGTACTTCAGAGTTATCACATCAATTAGATATAAATACATCTACTTATAAATCACCATAAGATATCCTAGCCTGCAGCCAATATCACGGCCTGTCCCTTAGATGTTCAATCTACGATTCCGCCGGCCAAGTCGCTGGTTGCTATTTGCCGCATAAAAACATCAACAGAAGTTGAAATAAAACATGCGCAATAACGATGCATTAATTATGCGCAACACAAATATTAGGCAATTTGAAATCATACTGAATATGAGCATATTTCATTGATCAGAATATGATAATTCATAGCCTAGTTATAGGATTTGGAATTATATTGTCGTTTTGTATATTTTATCGTTTTTCGATAATTTCCGAATTTCCAAACAAGACAAAAATTTGCAGGGAGCTTGGTATAAGTACAGCGAATGTGGAAACTAATGGGCCATGAGGAACCGGTTGCACTATGCTGGTATCATCAAACGTACCGCTCTCAAATTATGAAAGAACCATGGCGTATACTGTGGGAACCACCAGTGTGGATTGTACTGTTGCGTTCACCGTTCCTCGTTTTCATTATCGAGATCATTTATTATAGCATGATACGCTTACTTGATCTCAAACTTTTTAGGTTTTAAGTTAGTATAACGTAAGTAGAATAAAATAAACTGTTGATATTCGTAAGCGCTAGGTACTGGGTTCAATCCCTGGCCGGGTCATACCAAAGACTTGAAAAATGGAACTTGTTGCTTCCTCGCTTACGCTCAGTATTAAGAGGATAGAACAAGGACGATGTCAGTATAATGTGACTGAGTGGGGTGTCATGTTTGCCTACGGAATGATATTTCGGTGGGACAGCAGTATAAAATGGCAGCATTAGATCTGCTCGGTTACAAGTAGTTAACCACACCCCTCCCACTCACCTCCCTTCCCTTCCCCGTCGTGATATAGCTGAAAAATGTTGAAAGCGACGTTAAACCCTATTCACTCACTCGTCAGCGTATATAATAGGGTTAATACCGATGCCCGTCAAGAACCCCACGCGTATTGAAGATCAATTAGCGATTAGCACGCAGGGGTAAAACAGCTTCGACTGATTCCTTAGTTACTAGTAACAGCTTCGAGGCAGCGCAAAAGTGAAAAAAGGCCAATCTAGTATTCTTCATGAGCCATTAGTTTCCACATTCGCTGTACTTATACCAAGTACAAATTTTCGTCTTGTTTGGAAATGCGGAAATTATCGAAAAACGATAAATATACAAAAACGACAATATAATTACAAATCCTATAACTAAGCTATGAATGGTCATATTCTGATCAATGAAATATGCTAATATTCAGTATGATTTCAAATTGCCTAATATTTGTGCTGCGCATAATTAATACATCGTTATTGCGCATGTTTTATTTCAACTTCTGTTGATGTTTTTATGCGGCAAATAGCAACCAGCGACTTGGCCAGCGGAATCGTGGATTGAACATCAAAGGGACAGGCTATGATATTGGCTGCAGGCTAGGATATCTTATGTTGATTTATAAGTAGATGTACTTATATCTAATTGATGTGATAACTCTGAAGTACGATTGTAAATGACAACAGTAATTGTTGAAAATTGGAATAGGCCTCTACTAAATTATAATGGCAGTGAGCTGAAATATGTTCAGGTACGTGATCTTATTGTTTGATTCGCCACATCTGTGACATGCGAGTGGTTTTCACCGCTGTCATAGTTTCGCTTCAGAACCCAGTTGCAGTTTTGATTAACCAGTATCACTCGCGCGCACATCGATTGCGCAGCTTCCTTTGGGCATATCCGGTTTACATGTACACTTTATTTAAGTTTGTTCGTGTACTTTATATTTACGTTAAATTTAACGTCTTAACTTCCTATCGTTATTTATGTTAAAAAAATATTTATAAAAATAAAAAAAAAATAACTTTATATATAGGCCCTATTTATTTCGTTTTATATATATTTACAAAGGTTTTAACTATATATTTGTGTTTGACAATATTTTCACAAACGGCGACTTTATATTTTGGTTTTAACTCTATATATTTGTCGTTGACAATATTGTCACAAACGGCGCCTCATACTAATCGCGAAATACAATAGAGTGACAAAATTTTATAAAAAATGTTGTTTTTATTGCGTCGCTGTATCATCAGTCCGGCGCGGAGGGTCTGGATCCCTTCGGAAAGTTTCGAAATTCCAGATTTCATATCCCCTATTTTTGGCGCATTTCTCAGAGTCCTGTTTCTCATTCTGTTTCTATTTTTCATTATTCCAGGAAGTTAACAAGGCTATACATTTCCAATTTTATAGATCGCTGGTAGGAGTGTGTAATGCTGCTATTTCTAACACCTTACCAAGAAAAAGTTCCCTGCTATTTTTAATCCATGGATACCACAATCCTTGATGTAAATACAATCATGAAAACAATTAGTGAGGTGCATGGCTTATATGGTCGTATATGAAAAAGATCGTAACAGCCGGGACCAAAGCACGAACGTGCCACAATCCATCACGTAGTCAATTTCACCCTATTGACGAGGGCCCTTCGGGAGATAACAGCATTTTGGGAAAAACTCAAAATGTCTTACGGAAGAATTGGACGCGAAACTGGGATTTATCGACTCTCTATACTACAATCCCTCATCAGGACCTTATTGGCCGTCTTGGTTCATAAATAGTGTCAATTGTTCAAGAAAACTGATCGCCGATGTATTAATGTCAGAAGCCATAAAGCATTCTTTAGCTCCACTACATACAAGGGATATCATTCATGGGGTGTTTCTTTGTTGATAGAGTCGCTTGAATTTGTCATGAATAATATCCATGTGAAATGTCGCAACACAATATATCAAATATTGGTATTCCAATGGGTAATATTTGTGCCCCTCTATTCGCTGACCTAGATGTGGTCCGCTTTCAAATACAGATCTTTTCATAGGCCGTTCCTTCTTATTCTCCAAACGCATATATACGATATAATCGCCACATAAAAGACGCAGCGATGAATATATATTCACCTTAACTTGCCACACAGTATATCTCTGGTTCAAGCGCTACCTGTAACACTCTAGGATGGCGGGTCTGATGACATCAGAGTGACGTCATATTACAAAAATAAGCCATTTTTCGGACCGACTTTTTTAATATTTGATTTGTGCAATTTCCTTCGCTGAAATGATTATCCGATTTGAGATGAATAATTCTGGATAATTTAACGTAGAAAAGGCTTTAATTTTGAAGAAATACGACAAAAACTCAACTTATCAGTTACACCCTCATGACATCCATTTTCAATTTACCCATGGTGCTCTGCTTCGAGGATTATGCAATATGCTCCAAATCATGCTGATATGATAAGCTATGAAGACGCGGAGTGTCATTTCTCAATGTTTCTTCATTTCGGAGCACCAGAGAAAAAAATCATGGGAAGATGTGCCCACCAAGACCAGTAAGGTTTAAATAATCACCTGTGTAGAACTAAACAAGTACAGTACGTGTAAACTTGACAATTCAGCTTTCCATCTCGTAAAACTGAAAGTTAGATGGAAAGGGTCAACACCTCTCTCGTATTCCAACTTTCCATCTCACAAAATAGAAATATGGAAAGCTCCCACAGCTCTCATATTCTTGCTTTTCATGTGACAAAATTGAGAACAGAAAGATGGAAAGCTAAACATCGCTTCCATGTTTTGTATTTGGAAATATATTTACGTCATATAGCAATACGAGAGCAATACTCTAATATCTATTTCGAAGATATACTTTTCACCACGATACTGTTTCAGTTTCAGTCAGATCTATCTGCATTGAAATTAACAAATTTTTCTTAAAAGCCATTGTACAGTGCACAGACCCAAAATAAAATCACCTGTAGTAAAATGCAAATACGAAAACGGAAAGGTATTCTTATCAATTTAATTGAAAGTACCGTACAAGAGATAGACGCCCTGTATACCAGATCTTTGGAATTCATTACCGAGAGGATATGTAGTCTGACATGATGTAAATCGGTCGGTGCTTCCACACAGGTCTCACATGGCGACTTAGATGATTTGTTGCGGAAATTCTTCGTTGGATGACGGCTAAATATTGAATGACGGATTAGATGCTTATAAATTTAGTATCCGAGCTCACTACATGTCGTCGGAATTACAGAAAGCGATACAAATAAACTGATGGTTAACTTTACATTGTCTCCGAATGCTTTATGATCGGATAACTTTAATCAATGTGGGCTGGATTTTTTTATTATTTTTATTTCAGAACACGGGGAGCCATTTGATCTTTTGCTCCTGTTTACAGCCTAATGACAGCTTAAGCATATGAAACTTGCTCTCATTCCTAAATCGATATTTTACAAAGTAGCGAAAATTGCAGACTCTAATTCCGATCGGCGAAGATTTTTTGTTTGTTTTGCCCGTGAGGAATATCAATATTTCGTGTCAAAATTGTTTACCCATTCTCCCTTTTAAGAAATAGTAGTAGTATCAAAATGAATGATAATGTTCGGTTTTATGTCGTAGATCGAATATAATAATTTCCAGATGGCTATCTTGCTTGCAATCATCAATCAGCAGACCGAATCTCCACGCTTTCTCAACCCTTTGTTTGGGACCCTATCCAGGGGAGGAAGGGGGAGCTTTGAGGACATTTCGCTCCCCCCCCCACCTCCTGAACGATTTTCTCATCCCCAATCTCAGTAAACTCCGATATAATATCACGGAATATTGGTATTCCCCTGATTTACCATCCTGGTTTACCTAGATTGTTCTTACCCCTTGACCGCGAGGGCTGAAACTTACCCTTGGGTCAAGAAACGTAAAAAACACTTCCGCATTGTTGACATCACAGTGACGTGAATTTCAAAACGACATTTTTGGCCGATTTTTCGGTCAGATAGATTTTTCGAATTCTTTAATTATGTGATACCTTCGCACAATCTACATAATAAATTAGTGAAAAATAATCCGATATGAAATAAAATAGGTTTTGCCCACTTTTTTTTTTTTTGCTCAAGAAAAATTACGAATGTGTTGCCCCACATGGACGCCATTTTGAATTTACTCATGATCCTCAAAATCACCCCAACGTGATAAGCTACAAAGTCACGGAGCGGTCAGCTCTCAATTTTCTGTCGATCCAGAAATAGGGTAGGACATTTGGTAGGAATGCCATAATGTTTCCCAGGCCTGTGAGGTTAAGACTTTGGTTATATGAATGTACGACGTGATATAATTATACCAATACAGGAAGCACCTATATGATTCAGAAAGTCCGTTGCAGACTGGTTTCACATCGATTAATCGACCTTATTCTTGTACGATATAACCTAGTTCAAGCATAGGATTTATGGACAGTTTAAGGGGATGGACCGGTAACATACTTGGGTCAACAAATATGGCTGACTTTCACCATAGGCTGTTGAGAATTTGACAATTTCGCCAAAATGCATTCTGACAGGAATGTCAAATTTTCAGGAAATAAATACCACGACACTCTGAATCATGGTAGCAAATTGGAATTCCTCGAGATGAAATAATTTTTGATGAACGATAGCTGTGAACATAGCCAATTTGCGGTACATCAGGTGGAAAACAACGAATAAAATGCTTTCATTCCCAGTAGAAGTGTGCGGGAGTTCATGTTTGTGGACACTATATCAATGTTTGGAAGGAGTATACGATAAACTGATAATGAAAAACAACCTACTTCATACGTCGACCGCCATTTTAGAAAGTTTTGACACGGCCGACAGGAACCAACAACAACGACATGAAATTTGTTTTTAAAATATTTTTCTCCAATGACATCTATATTATCATACATCAATGGAAAGCTTATGGGGCTAGCTGTCTGAATACATACCTGACTTGAAGGATCTACTATCTGATGTGGTGGAAATGGTGAGAATATCATAGGGTATTGACGACAAATAAACCGAAGACATCGTGCACACGTGTGGCGTTAGAATCCAAAATGATTGAAACGCTCCGCAGCGAATACTGCATTGAGTAAACATTGGTTAAAATAGTATCAAGTCACATTGTATGTATTTATCAGTTTATATTCGTGTTTCTATTTTTAAAATTGTGACTGCCTTTTTGAGAAAATCAAGAATTATTTTTTTTTCGTGTACAAGTCCTACCCGATCATCGACTTCCGGTGGCTATTGTTCTGCAGATGTCAAAACGTGGTGGGACGTTCGAAGAGGAAAACAACATGATTTGGTAAGCTCACGTGTGTTTTTCTGTTTTATGATATACCAGGGACGATTTAGAATATGTTTTTTCAACAGATCAGATACATATATTGTTGGAAATATAGCCTAAAGAAATGTTGGTGCAAGTGACGTCAAAGGAATTAACCCCCTGAGGACCACCATGGCCATGCGTTGTTTGTATGTACATTGTACCATACCACATAACTTTTGACATTTTCGACCGTATGATTTCCGACAATTTTTTCCTACAACGCTGACATAGTTGATAAACTCAATGAAAGTAATCTATTTTCAAATGATGAAGAAAACCCATCCACTATTTACTGGGTTTTTCTGATTGTTACCCCTCAACGAATTTTGGCATAAGCCAGGGGTATTGTCAAGTATGTGCGTCCGTCCGTCCGTATGAATTATGCAGATTCGGGTAATAAAACATGTTTAGGACTACATGTTATTATGTGATGTGACCCAAGCACTTCCATGAACACAAAAATTTAGATTTATTCACACCTTCTGTCATGTACAAGACAACCATTCTATGTGCATTTCATATAAACATAACAAATTTGCATTTTTCCATTCTTTGCAGGATGAAATAATCACATCAGGGGAAGTAACTGTCAGTGCTGAGGACTTAACATTGTGATGTATACTGTTGTTGAGAAGGGGTTAATCATGATTTGGCTGGAAGTAGTCCTTGGCAGCCATTACTATCAACTGTAGAGTACTGGCCAGAAGTACCTCAATTGCACCTGACTGTATATTTTCATGTGAACTGATTACAACTGTGTTTTCTGCAAATGAGTCATGAGTAACCCTTCTTTGAAATATTGTGAAGTAATCTTCTGCAGGAATTCAAAATTAAAGGTGAGTTGTGGTGCACACAAAATTGTCTATGTTGAACATTCATTTATACATAGTTATGCTGCAGATAACATTGTTTTCTTGTTGTATGCGTGTTCATCATTATATATAGTCACATAATCTGAACTTTCAAGTTGGTCAACCAGTTATTTTTTCTTTTATTGTAATCTTACCACCAGCGTGTCTAAAATGGCAGCCATCTTGTCTGTTACCGGTCCATCCCCTTAAGCCAATTTTCTGGGATTTACTGATCAAACTAACTAATAATATAACAGGTTTTGTACATGCAAGTTGTCACAGATTAAGAGTATAGTATTCAACTGCCGTAATTCTTC
>JAVTVY010031863.1:0-11929 GCA_036873755.1 Hanleya hanleyi
CGGACAATAACTCGTGAACGATTTAACCGATCAACTTCAAACTTGGGGTGTGCCTTGACATTGGTGAGAGGACGGTTGGGATTGTTTTCCAGCAATGTGCGTAATCTAATATGGCCGCCGTCAGCCATATTGGATTATAAGCAATTGGATCTTAGATTTTCTTGTCCGGACAATAACTCATGAACGATTTAACCGATCAACTTCAAACTTTGGGTGTGCCTTGACATTGGTGAGAGGACGGTTGGGATTGTTTTTCAGCAATGTGCGTAATCTAATATGGCCGCCGTCAGCCATATTGGATTATAAGCAGTTGGATATCTCCATTTTCAAATCATACTCTTCATCAATGATATGAGATATCATCGACCAAAACAAATCGACCATAGAGGTCCATGGCCCCCGCAGCAGCAGCGCCAGTTATGGTGGATGTAATCCACCATAACTGGTGCTGCTAGTGGGGGACATGGACCTCTATGGTCGATATTTATACGCCCGCCAAAAGGCGGACGTATTATGTGATGGCGGTTTCCGTCCGTGTGTCCGTCTGTCCGTCTGTCCGTCCGCCGTGTCCGGTCTATATCTGGGACAGTTTTCTGTCTACAGTTCTAATTTTTGGTGAGTGGATACCCTATGGGGAGACGATGTGTCGCATACCAAAATGAAGGTCGAGGTCAGAGGTCAAAGGTCACTGGCCTAAAAAAAAAAGGAAATCACTGAAGTGTTCGTGTCCGGTCTACATCTGTGAACGTTTTCTATCCACAGTTGCAAATTTTTGTGAGTGGATACGCTAGGTGAAGACGATGTGTCGCGTACCAAAATTAAGGCCGAGGTCAGAGGTCAAGGTCACTGTTGCCTAAAATCAGGAAATCATTGATCGTTGACAGTTTTCTATCTACAGTTCTAATTTTTGGTGAGTGGATGCCCTAGGGGGGAACGATGTGTTGCATACCAAATGTAGGTCGAGATCAGAGGTCAAAGGTCAGTGTGACTGAAAAATCAGGAAATCACTAAAAATTTCTAATTTTTTGTGAGTGGATTCAATAGGAGGAAATGAAGTGTCGCATACCAAAAAATAGGTCAAGGTCAAAGGTCAGTGTGACCCCAAAATCAGGAAATTATTAAAAATAACATTTTTTTGTGCCAGTAGATACATTAGGGGGACACAATGTGTCACCTATCAAAATGTAGGTCAAGGTCAAAGGTCAAGGTCACTGTGACCCCAAAATCGTGGAATTGTTAAAAATCATGATTTTTTGAGTCCATTGAGAAATTATGGGGATTCGTTTCGTCATGTACCGAAATTTAGATCCAGGTCCATAGTCAAGGTCGCTGTGACCCCAGAATCAAGGTCAAAGGTCAGTGTGACCTAAAAATCAGGAAATCAATAAAAATTACTAATTTTTTTATGAGTGGATTCAATAGGGGGAAATGAAGTGTCGCATACCAAAAAAAATAGGTCAAGGTCAAAGGTCACTGACCCCAAAATCAGGAAATTATTACAAATAACATTTGTTGTGTCAGTAGATACATTAGGGACACGATGTGTCACATGCCAAAAATGTGGGTCAAGGTCAAAGGTCAAGGTCACTGTGACCCCAAAATTGTGAAATTGTTAAAAATCATGATTTTTGTGTCCATTGAGAAATTATGGGGAGACAGTTAAATATCATGTACCAAAATTTAGGTCAAGGTCAATAGTCAAGGTCACTGTGACTTCAGAATCAAGAAATCTTTGAAAAGTATTTTTTTTTTTGTCAGTGGATACATTAGGGGGACATGTAGGTCAAGGCCGAACGTCAAGGTCACTGACCCCTAAAATCATGAGATTTATAAAAATCATGATTTTTTTTGTGTCCATTGATACATTGAGGGAAGACAATGTGTCCTGTACCAAAATTTAGGTCAAGGTCAAAGGTCAATGTCACTGTGATCCCAAAATCAGGAATTCATTACAAGTCACATTTTCGTATGCCTGTCGAAGACGAGGTCATGCAATGCGATGTTGCGTTCTATCCATTCATCCATTAACATTTGTTGTCCATGCGATAACTCTAGTTTCAAGGTATGGATTGGTACCAAACTTTGAGTATACCTTATTCGCATGGCAAAGAGGAGCCATACATCAATCGATCAAAGGTCAAGGTCACAGTCACCCAAAACTGAATCAAGTATAAGATGTGATATATGTTACAGTCTCAGAAGCACAAAATTGTAGACCTTTCTCTGGTGTGCTAGCTACCAATTGGAATGAAGGCTATTAAACAAACTTGAAATTTGGACCAATATAATTCCAGATATACGGGCGTATATTGAAGCCCCTTGGGCTCTTGTTAAAGGTTAAAACCTTTATATTGTCCATCCCTTGGATTATTTCAGATTGCCGAAGGGGTCAGTCATTGGTTGTGTGGGCCATCACGGAAGGCCGGCTAGCCGCTCGTCAGATTGACTTTGACCTGATGGGAGCGACCTCGCTGGCAGGACCTGGAGGTATAGTAGCCAGTGAGAGGTTGGTGGCACAGGCATAACGTGGCTCTCACTCCATCCAATTGCATTATTGAGACCGGTTTGATGAACAGTCTGACGTGAGGGGATCAGGAAGTGTATGTTGACCCGCAGCTGGTACTGTCCTGTCCGTACAGCTGGCCGAGTTTGTACATTGATATGTATAGATTTGTGTGTCCTCATATCTACTACAAACTTCGTTGAACTGCACACAGTGATAAGATGATCAGTGCCGAAATCCGTTGCTGTTGATTTGTTACGGGGTGATTGGATCATAGATAAACCGAGTCTGTGCATTAGTTCAAGCATCCTACATTCGTCGGTGAGCCCGTCTTTTTCACAGCATCGTGAATTACATTAGCAGCTGTTACACTTAAATAGATGTATATCCAAACCGATTCGAGAACAAAAATAATGAACTTAGTGTGGTGCAGAGTCATTGCCCGAGAACATGTCCAGAGGAAGTTGCCGGTTATACAGTCAGTAAAAGCTAGCTAGTTCTAATGTTTGCAGGGTGAGTGGGGATGAGAGAGGATGCATATTAATAGCAATAAAAATACTCTTTATCATGGGTCAATGTCTTTGGAGGATTGTAATTTTACAAAATGATGTTTCCAAAATGATGTTAATTAATGTTTGACTTGTGCTGTTAATTAGCGTCTTCAAAACTTTGTTGGGGAATGTTCAAAGAAAGTGTTAGGCTTCATGAAATTGGGACATGCTAGGAACTAGCATAAGGCATTCCAAACAGAGTGGCATGGTGCATCGAGTTGGAACTCCTAGAAACTGCATGGCATTCCTTTTGGAACTTGGCAGACCATACCATGCAATGGTATGAGGGCTTTCCAATTGGAACTCCTCTCCATCCAGATCAGAACAACAAACTGGGAACGGTGTATCCCATTTGGATAACCGGCATATGCCATTCCTATTAAGGAACTCGTGCCCTAATTTCAGGAAGCTCCCTTAGGAATACATGTACAGGTGTTTAGCATGATGTTAGAGCTGTTGCACACTGTGTAGACATTAATGATACTCCGTATCTTAAATAACAGCACTGTGAAGACAGTGATAAACAGTACCTTAAACAACAGCACTGTGAAGACAGTGATAAACAGTACCTTAAACAATAGCACTGTGAAGACATTAATCTGTACATATCAGAGCCTTCAGGACAACAATTCTCAATCAACAACACTTTGAAGAGAATCATCTCAGAGTAACACTTAAAAGACAATAAACTACTACTTAGTAACAGTACTTTGAAGTATCAGTATAAGAGGAATTCAAGTAGAGTAGAACCCACCACTTACTGATACTTGAAAGTACTGTTATTAAATAGTAGTTTAAGGATTATTGTCCTGAAGCTTGTGATGTTTACGGAGTATGTCTTCACGGTGCTGTCAGTAAAGATATTGTGTACCATTAATATCTTTCCGTTCCTGGTATTCTCTATACTATGTACCACTGTCCTCATAGTGCACCATTAATGCCTTCACAGTGCTTTCACTTACGATACTGAATATCACTTTCCTTAGTGCTGTTATTGAAGCTACTGTGTATCATTAATGTCTTCACAGTGCTGTTGTTAAAGATACTGTGTACCATTAATGTCTTCACAGTGCTGTTGTTGAAAATAATGTGTACCATTAATGTCTGTATATCACTGTCCTTAGTGCTGTCATTAAAGCTACTGTGTACCATTAATGTCTTCACAGTGCTGTTGTTAAAGATACTGTGTACCATTAATGTCTTCACAGTGCTGTTGTTGAAAATAATGTGTACCATTAATGTCTGTATATCACTGTCACAGTGCTGTTGTTAAAGATACTGTGTACCATTAATGTCTTCACAGTGCTGTTGTTAAAGATACTGTGTACCATTAATGTCTTCACAGTGCTGTTGTTGAAAATAATGTGTACCATTAATGTCTTCACAGTGCTGTTTTTGTGCGATATGGTGTACCACTGTCTTCACAGTGCTGTTATGAAAGATACTGTGTACCACAAATGTCTCCCACAGTGCTGTTATTAAAGATACTGTGTACCATAAATGTCTCCACAGTGCAGTTAATCAAGATACTATATGTGCACCATTTATTAAAGACTCAAAATATGAGATTACCATTAATGTCTTCACAGTACTGTTATTTAAGATTCTATGGAATGTGAATGTTTTCTTGATGCTGTTCTCCTTCTGATAAGTATTTTTCTGTGATATCAGGAAATTTTAAAACACCCAACAAGTTCAGGTTTCATTTCCTAATTTTTTAGGAGTATAATAAGGTAACAGTGCCTATAAGTTTATTGAAGCTTCTTTATATATAATGGTGAATTTTTGTTACGACCAATTTTATTAAGATTTCAATGGTCCTTGAATTATCACTGGATAAATCGCTCTTGAGAAAATCTTTAAAATCTGAGAAAGTATGTCTTAGGGTATTTTATGCCATGTGATGATGGTGACTCAGTTGGTGCCAAAGTGGTTTAATTACCAGTCTTGTGCCACAGTGGTCACTGTGGTACAACTTTTTGAGATCTGGCGTTAGTCAGAGGCTCCTTAGAATGCTGTAGGGAAATGGACAAAAGTGCAAACCGACTCACGGGATAGCCTTATGCTGCATGAAAGTAGTTCCACAGAGATGAGTTTTGGGGATCCTTAATGGTTGAAAAGCTTGTGTATGTCTATATTTAGTCACTAAAAGTCACTTGGCATATATTTGATCCCTTATCTGCATTAAATATTACTCTGTTCATTGTTTTCCCACAAAATATGAGATTAATACGCTCTAAAGTATGGCAGACTGGTATCGTCACTTTACCAAAGCTTAGACTCTGCTGAGAAAATTATACAGTTTAGCTGGTTAGGTGTATATGTGAGAGATGCTCTACCATAGCAGCCAACCTGGCCACCATTGTCTCATTATCACCTTTGCAGGCCACTGTTTGCTTTTCTCACAAGAGCAAGCTGTAACATATCTTATAATCTTTTCCTATCTTGTACTCCACCAGTCAAACCTGTGGGATATCCAGAAACTGTAATACATGTCTTGTCTTTTATCCTGACTTGTGACATAACCATCATCCAGCCCTTCTCATTCATAACACTAAATCAATCTCTATTTACCCCTAGGTATAATCTCTCTTATTTACCCCTAGGTACATGTATGTTCTGTACAAATTGACCTTAATCCACTGTGGGTATTTAGGCCTAGATTTCATTCCACTGGCCCCTTTTTCCATCGAATTCTCAACAGGTCAGTTTGCAGTTTCAACGCAACACCAACAATACCATGTTAAAGAAGGTATCATATTGCTTTCTTTATGCTGCTTAAATTAACATGGTGGTCATGGCATTCATCTGGAATCCCGAACTGACGTAGTGGAGGAATTATGTATCAAGATAAAGAGCAAAATTCAGCTATTTTTGGTTGAGTCAAGGTTGGATGAGCACCTACTGTAGTGTCTTATTGGACGGAAATTAATTGGGTAACACATGGTTAGCGTAACGTGTGCAACTTCCCTCATTATAGGACTACCTTTCATTGTTCCCACAGATCAATTTCACATAAACTAGGATAAAAGTAACTCTGAAAATGGAAGTCATTGTGATATAATATTCTATATTTCGGCTTCCATTTTCGGAGTTACTTTTATCCTAAGGCTGCCTTTCTTTGGTATGTTCAACTTCATCATGTCGGTACCTTTTAAGAAGGGCCGTTCGCGCCATAAATTCAAACGTTTAATGAATTTAAATGTTTAACTTGCACCAACCAATCAGATGTCATGAATTGACATTTGGAAGACCTTTCCTGTCCAAAAGCATACGTTTGCTGTTGTAACGTCCAATACTTTGGACCAAACGTTTCCAGTAGTAATATTCGAGACTTTTAAACGTTTCCGGTTTAGGGGAAATCGTTACCGGTTGTGATCGTCCAGTCAGATTTTTTTATTGCTGCCGCATATGTTCAAACATCAACATCAATACGTGTCCACTGGCAAAACGTTTCCGCTATGTAGTCTGTTTGAACCAATCAAAATAACCCTTACAAATATTCGCGCATATTGTATTCCTCATGCCCACCGTTCATCATGTCCTGCGCAAATTGTCCCGGTGCCAAAGATATTCTCCAAAACCTAAACTGTTTTCATTGGTTAAAATACACTACATACCTGAAACATTTGCCAGTGGAGATTTGCACGTGTTGGTGCAGATGTTGGAATAAAATCTGATTGGACGATCACAACCGGAAACGTTATGCTTTTAACCGGAAACCTTTAAAAGACCCAAATTTTACTACCAGAAACGTTTGTCTTTTGACAGGAAACGTCTAAAGTCGCGAATTTACAACTGGAAACGTTTGCTTTTTAACAGGAAAATGTCAGTTCATAACATCTGATTGGTTGGTTCAAGTTTAAACGTTTAAACTTTTTAAAGCTTTACAATTTTTAAACGTTTAAGAAGTTAAAACGTTTAAAGGATGCGTTTATGGCGGGAACGGCCCTTCATATACCTTGTCACAGGATGTAACATGTGATTGCATTTTAGCCACATACATTCGTGCCTGATGCCACCTGTGCCTAACTTGAAATTAAATATATGATTGTGCGTTTATTTCATTACAAACTTATCTCCCAATAACCCAGCTACCAGATCTCATTAAAGCCCATAGGCTCTAGTTTTATTCTGAATAGTACCAATACATAGTTTTGGCATGGTCTTTCTGCTTGAAATCCATAAAGATGGCGATAGTAGGTACATGTCGATACATTTCACATATTTGGCATAGAAATAATATACCGTGGCACCATGTCCTGTTTGGAGTGCAGTTAAATTCACAACAGCATAATAATTATAACAAGTGTCAAAAACATATTTAGTAGTCAGATTTTTTTCCTATGATTATATTGATATTTCTTGGACAGTATTTTTATCATTACTGCATAATAACTAACCTGTGTCGATGGTTGTTGTTCAACGATCTGAATCCCATATCAGATTGCCAGGTTTACATCCTAAAATTTTAACACCAAAACTTTGTCAAAATGCCATGTTGATTGGATTTATCTTTACATAATATCATGTATATTTTGTCTTTTGATTATGATAACTTGGCCATGATGATCTCATTCATTTCTATTTACATCAATTCCAGTTGCTTTATATTGCTCAATTATGTCTATGTTATTCCAGATAATAGTTACAATAGTAAACAGTATTTGTTACAATACACTTCAGAATGCAGTTATTATTAGAGTTAATCAGAATGTGAAGTAATACGGTATAAATGCTTTTGATTTTTCAACAGCATTCATACGCACCACAATAAAAAAGGCTGAATAACATAAATTCTCTAGCTTCACAGGCACCGCCGTGTCATGTTTTAGTGCCACGTCAACACGGTTCATTGCTGACATTTTTTACCCCTCAACCAAATTTGGGAGAAGGGTATTGTCGCCATGTACGTCCGTCCATCACAGCTTCCGTCAAAGCTTTCTCGTTACCAAGATATCTTTAGACCGACTCACCCGAGGCACACCAAACTTGTAGTGCACATCCATATGCTCGTGACCCAGAACATTATTGAATCTGAACCCCATTGGGTGAAAACTTTGGCGGCCATCTTTAATTTATGCAAAACCGTCACAGCTTATTATTACCCATCCGCCCATAGGGCTGTAGGGTCTTGTCGTTGCCATGTACGTACGTCCGTCCGGACGTCCGTCCGTCAACATTTTCTTGTCCGCTGAATATCTGCAGATCTATGAAGGCGGGCCTGACCAAACTTTGGTGAGAGCTTCCTGAATGTTGACTGAAGAAATGATTAGATTTTCAGATGGCTATGATGATTTCGTGATTTTAATTATTTTTTTTATTATTTATTGATGGCTCAGCTTTTGCAATGTTATCTATGCCCATCAACATGTTCTTGTCCGCTGAATATCTGCAGATCTATCAAGTCAGGCCTGACCAAACTTTGGGGAGAGCTTCCTGAATGTTGACTGATGAAGTGATTAGATTTTCAGATGGCTATGATGATTTCATCAATTTTAATTATTTCTTTTATTTTGTTTATTGATGGCTTGGCTTTTTGCACTGTTATCTATGCCCATTGGGAACCCTTGGTTGCATGTTTCATTTTGACTTTTGAAGGTTCCCTGATACAAGAAAGCCTGGGCCATTCAAGATTACCATTGGATGGAACTCCCCAATTCTCATATATTCTGAGAGCTTACATGATGCTACACTTGTTCAACCTATGCACTACCCTTGGGGGGATTTCTCCACCCCTGGGGCACTAAATGTTAAAGTTTTGGACTTTTTCCTATTCACAGCTTCTCAGCCTGCAGTGTACATTGCTTTTTCACACACATGCTGAATAACCTAATTTTTTTCCTTTTATAGTAATAACTAACAGGTTGGTGACATTATTTTATTTCGCAAGTACAAGAGAAAATAACCGGCGAGGGGGTCCCCGCAGTATCGAACCCCTGTTAGGTTTGAATTTCATGTCGCCTTAAATGAAGGACAACATTTTTCTTCAATTTTGCTGCATCGATTTATCAGAAAGCTTTTGCACAAACCATATTTTATTTCAGAAGTATAATATGAAATAACTGGCAGGGGAATCCCTGCAGTATCGAACCCCTGTTAGTGTGAATTTCGCGTCGCCTTAAATGAAGGACAAAATTTTTCTTCAATTTTGCTATTAAATCATTCTACTCCACATCATATGATTTATCTTAAAGCTTTTGCACAAAACATATTTATTTCAGAAGTGTAGTTTGAATTTCGCGTCACCTTAAATGAAGGACAACATTTTCCTTCAATTTTGCTGTTAAATCATTCTATTTTACATCATATGATTTATCCTAAAACTTTTGCATGAACCATATTTGTGTCCACACATTTAACTGGTACAACATAATGCTTCAATTTTTGTCACCAAACATGTTACTGTACCTTGGAAATCATTTAAAACAAGTGATTAGGAGAGTGTCAATCAGTGTGTTTCTATGCCATTAAACTTTACATTTGTGCAATGCATAAATTGCCACTGATAAAGCTACACTTTCTTGCATGCTGTAATCCCAGCACACCACTCACGTGAAAACGAAGTCTATTATATCTATCACTTTCATTTTTTGTTTCATTTGAGTTTTGGGTGCCCATACGTTTTTTGGAATGCAGCCCTGATCCTACTTGACTAAAAAAAAAACAGGCTGAGGGGTCCACGCACCTTTTAGGTGCTTGCCTGCAATTCATGTTTACCATGATATCTTTAGAACAGCTTTCTCACAGCTTTCTCGTTACCAAGATATCGTTAGACCGACTCACCCTAGGCACACCAAACTTGCAGTGCACATCCATATGCTCGTGACCCAGAACCCTTTTGGATCTGAACCTTTGGCGGCCATTTTTAATTTATGTTAAATCATTGATGATCTGTATATCCTTTGATACTGTTCGAATGTTCATTATGATACTTGGTATACATCAAGAGACAAGTAATGACTGCCAGTTTCTCTGATTGGATGGAAACCTTAGGGGCCATTTCCAATTGCAAAATTTTTGATAATCTGTATATTTGTCACTGGACTGCTTGGTGTTCCCGACGTCTTTAAAGTAGTACGGTTCAAATTGAATACATTATGAATGGCTGGCACCCAGAGTCGAGGAGTTTCCAGATGTGCAGCTTCGTATTTTCTTCGTGTTGTCACATTTGCCAGAACAATGTTCTTGAGGATTGTGTCAACGAGTTGTATGAGGTCATGTATTTATTTGCAGGAAATAACTGAAGTAGCTTGAAGAAATTATGTGTTTCATGCAAATTGGAAAAGTTGGAAGTATCTCTTAAGAAACGTCAGCTCCACAGCAATAGTTGTTATCCATAGAATAATAGACTTGTTATGCAAAGTGTATTAAACTGCCTATGTTCACTACAAAACGATAAATATATTTGTTATTGGGATATATAGATTTTTTTTAAAGCCTCCCTTTGAAGCTAGGGATTAAAATTATACAGCCTAACAGACAAAAATTATAACAGAAGGGAATGAACAGGCTTTCGAGAAACCGATCTCCTTGGTACATGTACCATCTGATAATAGACTGTCTGAGAGAATATTACCTGCACCAGCGAAAACTGTTACTCTACAAATCATATTACAGGTGTCTATCAGATCTTCAGACTATAAAATCAGCTGCTAGAACTTCAGCCAGCAGGGAGGAGTGTTCAGCTTTGTACTCTTGCTTTATCATTGCAACACACACTTGTGTGTGTGGGTCTTGAATATGAGGTACGACTGATGGTTTATTTTAACTTGTGTTTAAGCACTGAGAAGAAAAGTTTGGTGATTTGCATATACAATGAAACCTGTGAATACGGACGCCTGGTTAAACCTGCCAACCTCTAAATACTGACATTATCCATGGTCCCAATGCTACCTTGATAATCCAGAACCCTGTCAAAACCATCACTATAATCTGGTCCCAAGTATGGTCGGTTTACACAGGTTTCACTGTATCACAGATGTGCACATTTGGCCGTGTAACAGAACAGATAGTCGTTAAAATTATTAGTCCTATGCATAAATCATGTAATATTATTGATGTTATTTCTTCATGTTTGTGATTGCAAAATAGATGTTAAAGAATCTCTTGCTTTTGACTAATACTCCAACTGGAATATTTATTGTGTTTCTGTACTACATTAAATATTTTGAAATCCAAGATGTATCAATACATTTGGTATGAAGAACTGGTCATAATAATGTTAAGCGTTTTTATTGTCCTGTCAGTTTGAATTTAAAGAAAACAGAATGGATTATGGGTTGCATATACGGTGCAATAAATCATAGTGCATCATGGACACCGAGTACACATGCTCGAAGTCCAGACCAGCAACAGTTATTCACTGTTGGGTTGGTCAGCTATTTTTCATTTCATGCTGTGGAATCAACAAAACTTCAAACAGGATTTGACTTTGGAGAACTGTCACATTTTAGGACAAGAACATATTGTACTGTAACCTTTTTCTTGATATGGAGAGAGATTAGCACTCTGGTTATCATCACAATTGTTATTCGGAAATGTACCGAAGAATAAATAAAGACATGAGAAATGATTATCAACCATCTTGTTTCAACTGTTCTTACAGCCATTGAACCATTTGTGGTGGGGAGGGGTTCCTGTTGAATTCATATCCTAACATTAAGGGGAAGGGTGATCGGAGAGATTTTGACATTTTTTTCGGGTTGAAATTTTCAAAAATGCTCTAAATTATAAAGTGCATAATTTCATGTCAAAAAGATGGTCACATTTTCTGGTGTTTGCTATTTATTTGAACAAACTCGAAAATATGACTGGGGAGCAAAATTGACCAAAAATGTGGTTGATTTCTCGAAGTAAACTTTGGAAATTGAAG
>JAVTVY010031864.1:0-13461 GCA_036873755.1 Hanleya hanleyi
GGGCCCTGTTTCCTACATCTCATACGTACACAAGTAACAATAAGCAAACAGATAAATAAATAAAAAGGAAATATACAGAGTAAGAAATATGTACAAATGTATATAAAATCAGGGGTTCTCATCTGATAAAAGGCCTTCTCTCTCGTCGTTGTAAAGTCTTCATCTAAAGAATGATGTATCTCAGTCACGCTTTGATTGTGGCTGTTCATATGAGTACCATGAAGATCTTGAAGTACATGGGTTCATACGGCCCCTAGACCCGGGTTAAGCGGAAGTAGACACAAGTTACGAAACGTAACGCCATATATCTTGCACGCTACGCTCGTATTTTGCTATCAGCATGCGATATGTATCGCCAAATTTGAGAAACTTTGAGTAGAGGCGCTTGGTGGTGTAGCCCTGTTTTATAAGTTTCTGCAACAATGTTTTGTGACGTTGATTAAAATCGTCACATTAAACACAGATCTAGCAAATGCTACTAGGCGTGATATGTATACGCCATATGCAGGTCCCACTGGAATATTACTGTCCAGAAAGGGATAGTTTACGATGTCGAAATTGTAATCATCTCTTTTGTCATACAGTCGAGAGAGAAGGCCAGCTCATTTTTATAGAGATATAGGTCTAAATACGATGTGCCTGTAGGGTTATCTGTAGTTTCCTTCAAATCCAGTGAAGGTGGATATATACCCTTCACTGCGTCATTTATATAGCGATTATCCACAGCGAGAAGATCGTCTATATAGCGTTTGGTGAATGAGAAGGAACGGGATTTGAATGGATCGGTTTTTGAAAGCGCCTGCATATAGTCATATTCATAAGAGAACAGATACAGGTCAGCCAACAGGGGTGCTCAATTAGTACCCATTGGAATACCTATATGCTGTTGATATATTGTGTTGCCAAATTTCACATAGATATTTTTAATGAGAAATTCAAGCAACTCTATAAACAAAGAAACATCCCATGAATGATATCTCTTGTATGTAGTAGAGCTAAAGATTGCTTTATGGCTTCCGACATTAATATATCTACGATCAGTTTTCTTGAACACAGATACTATTAATGAACTTAGACAGTCAATAAGGTCCTGATGAGGGATTGTAGTATAGAGAGTCGAGAAATCCCATGTGGATACATGTCTGTACGGTATGTGACCTTTAGCATCAAGTTCTTCCGTAAGACATTTTGAGTTTTTCAATATCCACATACATTCAAGGCCAGAGTTTTTAGAAATAGTGGCGCAATACCTTTCCCAAAATGCTTTTACCTCCTGAAGGGCCCTCGTCAACAGGGTTGAAAGAAGTGTATAAGTGTACTGATGTTCATGAAGCTGCATGTTGAAGCCTTCCGCGTTTTTAGAGATCGCCAAAAAATTTATTCCTTGCAAAACGACAATAATACATCAGTGCTACAAGGAAACAGTCGAAAACGTGATAGATTCAGCCAGCGTGCTCGCGAATCATCTAGGTCGTGCGATTGGTTTCAAAATAAAAAAAGTCTCAAAATAGAGTGAACAATACGAAACAGTACACACGAGAGAATAGTAACATCTATATAGTATTTAATAACATACAATCCCAAATTGTATTGGAAACTCATGGCAGAATGCAAATCAACCAATACTATTCCTCCGCTGTACGATGAAAATGACGGATACGCTTTCTCGGATTCAGAAACTCCTAAAGAAGTATTTTTTTCTGTAACTCAAGTTGATGAGTCAAAGACAGAATTGCTACCTTTTGAACCAAGAATCCTAAATAATGTATCTTCTACTGAAAAATATGTAGACCACGTGATCGATATTTCTAAATCATTTGGAGTAAACAAAGTTGTTGGTAACGAGCTCATCTGTCATAAAATGCTTAAAGGTGTCATTATTCTCTCCCAACTCCACTGAACACTTATTCAATCAATCGATGCCTGAAAATAGTTACTCTTTTTCATAGGAAATAACACATGTTTTTCCTTTGCTTAAAAAAAATCAGATAAACATTGTCCAGCTACCGGCCGATACCATTATTCAGTTTCGTGGCGAAGATTTTCGAATGGATTGTATTCAAACACCCGTATAACTTATTCAAGCAAAATGTTGCATTTGATAAATTTCAGCCTAGCTTCTTAACTGGACACTCCACGAACTATCATCTAATTTAACTTTGTCAACAAACCTCCCAAGCAATCGACAAACACGAATTCAGCTGTGTGATATCAAAATCTCTCGACACGATCTGGCATGGAATTACCTGAATATGGAATCCCCGATGTGTTATTAGAATAACAGCTCCAAGAGTTTTTCATCAAAAATAGCTATTCAGACGCTGATTATGTTAAAGCGGGTGTTCCGCGAGGGGTCGCCTTGGGACCATTATTATTTTTACTCTGTCAATGAGTATTTAATCTCTAGAACCAGACTTTCCTCTGATGATACATCCATGCACTTCTCTCCATTCGACATTCACGAAATGGAAATCGTTATGAAAATTGATGCATTCAAGTTGATGCATTCAAGTTTGTCTGAACAATGGCTCCTAAACACTGAAATGGTTATTTTAGTTATCGATTAAATTATATAGAACATATTGGGTTTATTAAAGTTTTAAATATAAAATTTTGAAATCTGTGTTATCACAAAAATACTTATGACTGACCCTACAGCACAATAGCAAATGGAATATTCATATTGATGAAATAATCAGTATTGGTATGATGCGGAACCTCAAGTACAAATTACGAAAGCAAGCTTTATCTGACCTATATTAAGCTTCGTCAGATCAATTTTGGAGTATGCTGCATGTGTGTGAGATTATAATTTGAAGAATGTGGAAGATTGCACCCGTATACCTTGTAGTATATAATACAAGCGTCTATTCCCTCATTCAATATTTAGCCGTGGCCCATTAAAGAATTTCCGCGTCCATAATCCAGAGACCTATTTCATATAAAAGCATTAGCACCCAAGTCAAAAACAATAACAATCATAGTACATGTATGTATGAATATAATAGGCTAGTTTCCTACAAGAGAGAAGAGGTCAACAGTTTTCAACGATGCCGAAAACACATCATGATATTTCAAATATATCAAATCCGTACCACTGATCAATATTCTTAATCCGTATGATTATAGTTGTTATCTAGAGAATGATATATCACGGTGTGATTGTGACTGTTCATATGAACAACCTGAGGATCTTGAAGCACATGGGTTCATACGGTCCCTAGCTAGCCCCAAGTTAGGCAGAATTATACACAAGTTACGAAACGTAACGCCATAGGTCTTGCACGCGACACTATTGAGATTCCAGGAAATTAACTGTAATGATGCGAGTCTAATAGGAACCATATTGCTTCGTCATCGAAGTATACAAGTGATCTAAACCAATATAAATCCAATCTATGGACAAATGATGCCTCACAAATTGCAAAAATATGAACCCCAAATGCTCATTCCTATATAACAACTGGATCGAAAGTAGTACCGTTACCTTATAACCGGAACAGTACCTTCCACAGCACCCCACCCAACCTAACTCAACTAAACCCTCAGAACTTATGCTACATCCCTCTAAGTACACTCATGTTTTAGTTCAATAGTTAATGGTGAATTTATCAAGCGCGGTAAGTCTGGTCTCATAGATGACGAGACAAGCTGACAGGCGTTTTGTCAGCCGCTAATCATATTAGGGCAATGGCGGCTTAACGTCATTTTAGTGAACAGCTGCCAGTGCCGTATCGCAAGAACCACAGCTCAAAGCACATCGATTCTTCCAAAAGGAAATAACAGTGATCTGCAAATTGTGACAGTTTCAGCAGCACACTTTTTCTGATAGATATATTTTGTCTTCTACTCTTCTAATAAACTGTTAAAATAGAAGTCTGTTTTGGTCTCTTTCTTTTTTCTTTGTGCAATAAAAGGTGTGAATAATTGAAGTTCATGTGGATCTGTAATGGGTTGTCTAATAGGGTCAATGTACACCAGCCAACAAATAAGAAAGAACAATGTAAACCAGCTTCATGTGGCAATTGTCGATATAATTAGACAGAACCACGTATGCAGTTTTATAAAACTGGGGATATATCAGCGACGAACACTAAACACTTCATAGCCGAATTCGCTTGAGCGGTTACAGTGAAACTCAAGAAATGCGAAAACCATTGAATTAACAAACAAAAATGCAGGTAGAATGCAGCTTTTGCTGACAGCTCGTGAAATGACTTTATTTTAGCGAATAGAATAAGAAAATGACATGGCAAGCTTTCATGAGGTCATTTTGTCCCACATGAGGCGAGGTTTGGAGTGCCAAATTGAAATATTATGTAAGAAAGAAATTTTTCAGTAAGCTTACAGTATAATATACTTGTCGTATACTCTGAGTTATTCTCAGTCACTGGGTCTTATGGTTTGTGTATAACAGCATCTTGAAAAATCGTCTATTTCCAGGTGAAAATAGCATGCTTTTCTTTCCACAAACTCATGAAGCCTGTCCAGAACCAAGATAAACTTTACCTCGAAATTTTGGCCTTGTAAATCCCTGCAGTAAGCTGTTGACAAAAATAAACGGGGTTGGTTCTGGACTTTCTTAATGTGTTTACAAAGTGAAAGGGTGCTGTTCTCGCCTCCAAACAGGCCATTTTGCACAAATCCACTAGTTCAAGGTAAAAGCCTAAGACATATGACCTGGAAAATCTCAGACCATACGATACGATAATATACCATACAATAATATAATATCCCATACAATAAGCTAATACACCATACGATAAGATAATGTACCATACGATAAGATAAATTTACCACACGATAAGATAATGTACCATACGATCAGATAATATATCATACGATCAGATAATTACAAGCGTCTGTTCCGTCATTCATAATTCAGCCGTTGTCCATTAAAGAATATCCGCGTGCATACTCCAAAGATCTTTTCCATATTCCATATAATAGCATTAGCACCAAATTCAAAAAGACAATCATAGTACATATAAACATAGGCTAATTTCCTGCAAGAGAGAAGCGGTCAACAGTTTTCAATGATGCCGGCAAGACATCATGATGTTCCAAAAATATCAAATCCGTATCGCTGATCAGTATTCTTAATCCATGATATTCGTTGTGAATTCGTCATCCAGAGAATGATGTATCACAGCCACGCTTTGATTGTGACTGTTCATATGAGCACCATGAGGATCTTGAAGTACATGGGTTCATACGGCCCCTAGACCCGGGTTAAGCCCAATTAGACACGAAACGTAACGCCATAGATCTTGCACGCTACGCTCGTATTTTGCTATCAGCGTGCGATATGTAGCGCCAAATTTTGAGAAAATTTGAGCGAAGGCGCTTGGTGGTATAGCCCTGTTTTATAAGTTTCTACAATAATGTTTTGTGACGTTGATTAAAATCGTCACATTTAATACAGGATCTAGCGAATGCTACTAGGCGAGATATCTATACGCCATATGCAGGTTCCTCTGAAATATTACTGTCCAGAAAGGGATAGTTTATGATGTCGAAATTGCAATGCTCTCTTTTGTCATAAAGTCGACGAGAGAGGAGGCCCGCTTCATTTTTATAGAGATATAGGTCTAAATAGGATGTGCCGGTAGGGCTATCTGTATTTTCCTACAAATCCAGTGAAGGTGGATATATATAGTGATTATCCACAGTGAGAAGATCGTCTATATAGCGTTTGATGGATGAGAAGGAACGGTTTTTAGAAGCGCCTGCATAGTCATATACATAAGAGACCAGATATATAGGTAAGCCAACAGGGTGCACGATTAGTACCCATTATATGCTGTTGATATATTGTGTTCCCAAATTCCAAACAGATATTTTTAATGAGAAATTCAAGCAACTCTATAAACAAAGAAACATCCCATGAATGATATCCCCTGTATGTAGTAGAGTTAAAGAATGCTTTATGGCTTCTGACATTAATATATCTGCGATCAGTTTTCTTGCATACAGGCACTATTAATGAACGTGGACGGCCAATAAGGTCCTGATGAGGGATTGTAGTATACAGAGTCAAGAAATCCCATGTGGATACATGTGTGTACGGTATGTGACCTTTAGCATCAAGTTCTTCCGTAAGACAATTCGAGTTTTTCAATATCCACATACATTCAACGCCAGAGTTTTTAGAAATAGTGGCACCATACCTTTCACAAAATGCTTTTACCTTCAGAAGGGCCCTCGTCAGAAAGAAGCTTGGTGGTGCAGCTTCTAGAACTAGCTATGAACCTAGCTTTGTATGGTGATTTATGCATTTTGGGAGTCCAGTATACTTTTGGTATGAGGTTATGATTGGTTGGAAGACAAATACCTCTTTCCCCGAGAAACGTTTTGTGATTGTTAAATAAATCTTCCAGAGTAAATGCAGTTTGGGAGAAAGTGGACGTATCTGATGATGATATGTTTGCACACAATTCCTTAACCGGCACCTGGTAATAGTAATATTTACATATGAATATTATATTACTTCGAGCTTTGTTTGCTGGGACTATGACGAATTTACTCTGGAGATTTGCTGGAACTTCTTGCGAATTGAGGTTTCTCAGTACGTGTTTTGCTTGGGGAAGGGTACTTTTGTCAATATGGCGGATTGTTTCAACGACCTTGCTCTTGGTGAGGTCCAGCCAGTCAGCGAGTACTGTAGGTTCAACTTTTTCTCGCTTAGACCAATCAATAACGTACTGTTCCAATGCAGACAGGACTATCTTCTGGTCGGCTTTCAGATTTATTATTCTCGGCTCTCTATATTTAGGTCATCAGGAGTGTTCTTAAGTCCTTATCACTCACTATATCAAGGTTACCAGTCACAATATGTTTGCATGGTGTATAGATAAAGTTCGAAGATTCACATCGCAAATATAGCCTCCTGACGTGTATAAGTTTCAGTCCATATCGAAAAGTCCGTATGCATGGAGTCATACAGCGAAACGTCACAGTCAGTCACATTGCCCCTATAGGAATTTAACTTGTGAGGCCGTTCATTTATTTATCTCCTGTGAAATCCATTCTATGAGGATTCCTGGTTCGCATTGCAAATAACAGCTATGTTGTTATCACAAATATATATTAAATAAATTTAATCGGTTAATAACGTTTCAAACCGCACTTTTGATGTGTTCAACACCTATTTTTTAACGACACAAGCCATTTAAATAACATTGAGCCCGGTGACCCACATACAATGTTGCATTATATCTCGGTGTTATTCTGTCACAATGTACCAAAACGCCTGGTTAGCTCGGTATAATCTGAACAAAATTCTTCTCGACTGCATATGTAAAATTCATTATGATTGGTGAAATTTTGGAACCGCAATTAGTGGTATTTGTATGGTAAACCAATTCAAAATGCTCTAACATGCGGCGCGACTCGTATTTGGATTGAAGCAATGTAAGCATGGAGGGTCCAGTGGAGTACACATCAACATGTACCGAAGCTTCATTAAAAATTACTACAGACACTGGAAACATGGGCAAACATATATAAGTATGTTGTTTATTTATTTTGGTACTCATTTGTCATACCATAATTAGTGGTAGTCATAAATTTTGTCTATTGCATTTTTATGAATATTTAAAAATTGACCTACACTCATGAGCCAATTTAAGGTCCCCGTATAGACCAATGATCACCCTATGAGATAATGTACAGTTCATTCGCCCAGACGTCAGCGGGTCAAACTATTCCAATGTGCATATTTCGTCAAAATCTGGGAGATGGTAACTCATAAGTGTCAAGTCAATCTGAATCTTGCATTTAATTTCTCCGATTTTGGTGAAACATGCACATAAGAACAGTGAGTCTGTATTGAAACTCAAAGTATGCACACTTTAAGATTGAATCAAGCATTGAAAATTGCATACAAAGTTTGAAATATATGTATTAAGGCAGTGTGACGTCACTGGACCTAAATATGGTTGCAACAGACCACCATAGAATACCATGCTTTATTTGCAGTTTACTCTGTGAAATAAAATCGTAAAAAATTACAATAAATATTTTCCGACACTGTTCACAATGGTCTTTCATTTGACGGAAACTTGAGGGTTTACGATCACTTTAAGCAGTACAGCGAAAGTAGAATATGAGAGAGTTATCGATGAAGACAAAAAATTATACAGTGACATATATACAAGCAGTATTCTGGAACTAGCCTGATACTCAATTAGAAGCATAGTTACTTAAGTTTTGCCAAGGATTCTACAAAAATAATCAAGGCTATAAAGACTTCTTAGCACAGATATATATAACGATGTGCAGAAACTTAGAAAAAATATAATAATTACAAAGATAATTGATGCATAAGGTATCTAGTAATTTCACTCTTAAATAGTGATTTGGAGGAGATTGCTTTGAGATCAGTAGGCAGAGTGTTCCATAGACGTGAACCTTTTAGTTTAACAGTGTGGAATATTAGTTGTGAGTGACATAAATGTCGGTATAGGTTCATGTGAGAATTACGGGTTGGATATTGATGTATTGCTGATTGCCTCACGAAATTAGTAACGATACAAAGTAGGAAGAAAAGCAGAGTTGTATATAAATTTGTGACTAGATTACAATAGTCATTAAATTCAGATTTAGGAAGTATTTTCATTTCTTGGAAGAGCGGTGCTGCATGTGCATGTTTGTCGCTTAGAGTAATGATTCTGATAAGTCGTTTTTGTAAGAGGACCAACCCTTGGAGGTGCGATGGATAGGTATTCGCCATACTATGTTGCAGTAAGTAAATGTAAGAATAGAATAGTGTGTAGTAAAGAAGTATCAACGTCTTCTTACTAAGACAGTGTTTAATATGATTTATTACACCAACATTTCTCGAGAGTTTGGAGCACAAGTAATCAATATGTGTTTGCCAGCTTAGTTTATCATTAAAATATATCCCGAGAAATTTAAAACTGCTGATACGACCAATCTCTTGTTCAGATGGACTAAGTTTCGGAAAGGTTGGTGCAATAGTTCTACTAGGTTTAACAATCATGAATTTTGTCTTTTGAATATTGAGTGAGAGTTTATTGCAGGAGAGCCAATCTTTAAGTTTGTTGAGCTCATTAGACACTGTTTCAGCTAGTACCGAGACATCTGCGTGAGAATAGGTAGCACTAGTGTCATCGGCAAAAAGGATATTGCTTAGAATATTGGTAGTTTTAAATATGTCGTTGATATAAATCAAGAAAAGTATAGGACCAAGTATTGAGCCCTGGGGCACACCACAAGTTATTGGTTTAAATGATGACACACTGATACACACTGAGATCTAGACGAATGGTAACTTCGGAACCAGTCATTAATTGTTAGAGACCATGAGACCATAATAATTCAGTCTATGTAGGAGAATTTCGTGATTCACGGCGTCAAAAGCTTTCGATAAATCAAGGAATGTTGTTATGCTGAATTTATTTGCTTCTTTTGCTTGAATTAACTGGTCGTGCAAAGAAAGTGCAGCTAAACAAATCGGGTGGTTCGCGTGGAAACCAAATTGGTTAGGACAGATTATATCATTAATCTCTAAAAATGTAGTGATCCTATTGGCGGCAAGTATCTCCAGGACCTTGCTAAAACAGGATAACACAGAAATGGGTCTATAGTTCGTGACGGAATTGTTGTCTCCAGCTTTAAATGCTGGTGTGACTTTAGCAATCTTTAAACTACCAGGAACAATTTCTGCTTGGAAAGACAAGTTCATGATGGAAGATATCCGGGCGGCTATGTAAGAGGAAACCGGTTTGATAAGTGACATCTGAATTCCGTCAACTCCGGGCGCACCACTCTTTAGTTCGCTAATCCTTTTGATAATTTCTTGTGGTGTGCATGGGGATAACATTCTCCCAACGTCAGAGTTTGTAACCTCCAATCCGTCGGTAAACAGATATATGACAAAAGGGGATATACAATCTGATGCCATGAGAATGGGAGATAAGAGAAGTTCATTATGGAAATCATCATCAACATATTGTTCAAATCTTGCGGGGGTGTTTGGAATTTTGGCGGCTAAGTCTGAGGCAACGTAACAGAAGTATAGTCATTCATATGATTTGCAATATCTAAAGGATTTGATGTATCACGGTCATGCATTTGAACAGTTTGTGGCAATGTGCATGATTTGCGTTTATGTAATAACTCGTTTATCGTTTTCCAAGTATTTCTTATATTGTCATTAAATTAGTTAAATTTGTCTCCGTAATAAATGTAAATTTACTTAATTTACCTTTCATATGTTAGTGTATAACTGCTCCTTTCTTTCGTACGTGATATTTCATTTGCGACTCCAAATCGCACCTCAGGGGACCGAAAACATAACTAAACCGCGTCAGGTCCTTTAGGTGAATGGGAATGACTTTGATGCACTGTAGTCGGCATTGAGACTATATACTGACAGATTATCACAAAGCCATTCAAATGTTAGATTTAATAAGATTAGTGATTCGTGAAGGTTGAACGGCGGCTTCGATGATGGAATGCTTCTCCGCTATGTGAAAAGTAGGAATGTTGTCCTTCCAAACTAATATGATTGTGAAACACTATCGAACATAAATCTCACTGCACTTTCACGCTTGTCAGACCTATTGATACTCGGTCCATTCGCCTGTCAGACGGATTTACGTGTTGTATTGGTCTCTATTTCAGTGAAAGTCTGTAAGTGAAGTCTGCGACCAGGATATGCCAAAGGGGATGACCAAAGGATCAGACAAGGCAATGTCACAATGCTGTTGAACCTATAAATGTCAGTCATAGGCACATTTCAGTAAAGTACAGTACTAAGTGCCTATAACCGCCTGGTAACTAGTTCAGTCAGAAAGGTGCTGGAAACACTAGTAGACAGTATGCCACATGAAAACTGTGTGGTATAATTTGTTTTATTCGTGACGGCACAAGTATGGCTATACAGAGAGACGTTCAGTTCCACGAGATGCGAACTTGGCTGTGCAAAGAGATTGATACTCTCAGATATTTGGTCCTACGATAAGCAATTCGAAAAAAAGAGATTTCTAGCGGAGCATCAACACATTATTCACGAACCCAAGCTACAGTTTCCTGTAAGATATACGCGGTCAACAGTTTTAAATGACGAACCAAACATCCTGCTGTTCCTGTTGACACATCTTTAGTATGCATTCATCCAAAATGAACTTTCAAATCCTTTTCTAAAGTATAATGCATCTCAGTCACTGATGGCTGTTAACTCTCAGGTTAAAGATGTAATCATCCTCAAAACCTCCTCATTTATCGAGTGGAGATTAGTTGCCGATAATATGACCCGTCACAAAAGTGAAAAGTGTTGAGAGTTGTAAATGGTCAACTTTTGGTGATGAAAAAATCGACAGAAACGAGATAAAAACTACGTTAGGCCATGGTGGGTCCAATTTATGTTATCTCCACCAATTCATTTTGTCATTTCTCCAACTCGCAATGCAAGTTTGGTAGGTCTCAACTATCAAACCAGTTATCTCTAAAACGAAGATAACCCGTCATACACAGTTATCTCTAACACGAAGATAACCGGTCATACAGTTATCTCTAACACGAAGATAACCGGTCATACACACTTATCTCTAACACGAAGATAACCCGTCATACACAGTTATCTCTAACACGAAGATAACCCGTCATGCACAGTTATCTCTAACACGAAGATAACCCGTCATACACAGTTATCTCTAACACGAAGATAACCCGTCATACACAGTTATCTCTAACACGAAGATAACCCGTCATACACAGTTATCTCTAAAACGAAGATAACCCGTCATACACAGTTATCTCTAACACGAAGATAACCCGTCATACACAGTTATCTCTAACACGAAGATAACCCGTCATACACAGTTATCTCTAACACGAAAATAACCCGTCATGCACAGTTATCTCTAACACGAAGATAACCCGTCATGCACAGTTATCTCTAACACGAAGATAACCCGTCATGCACAGTTATCTCTAACACGAAGATAACCCGTCATGCACAGTTATCTCTAACACGAAGATAACCCGTCATGCACAGTTATCTTTAACACGAAGATAACCCGTCATGTACAGTTATCTCTAACACGAAGGTAACCCGTCATGCACAGTTATCTCTAACACGAAGATAACCCGTCATGCACAGTTATCTTTAACACGAAGATAACCCGTCATGCACAGTTATCTCTATTGGAATACTTGGTATACTATAAATATACAGCCAGTAGGTATAAACGACATTTCTGATAGAAGCCTTTATCTTTGATGTTTCGCAGTTATATCCTGTATAGAATAAGTTAGAATGTGTCTACATACACTTCGAGTGTGGCTTTTCCTAAAGTCTGTCCATTTTAATTAGAACTCTACTTTGGAGCTTGTCGAAAATCAATAGTTAACTCTGCATAAATTTCCTTTTTGCAGCTAGTAGAACAAACTGAACTCTAAAAAATGACTATACCATTTCTCCGTGATATCGATAATATATCACGCTTGAAACAACTTTTCAATTATCTCCATATCTCCATATGAGACGTCATAATGTATTCATGCTCATTGGCACAAAGGTCATTGATGCAGTATAAAGTAATAACAGGTGTGTGTGTGTCGCTTATATACCATGCCCAGTGAAATTGCCGAATGATAAACTGCACACACCTCTATGACCGCAAACGGCATTGTTGACCTTTGTGCTAGACAACACGAATACATTATGGCGTCTCCCTATGTAATTGAGTCCTGGCTCATAAAACAACTGTACTGGAGTTTTTTTGGAGTGAATTACAAAGTTATTTCAAGCGTGATATGTTATCGATATCACGGAGAAATGGTAGTCATTTTGTGGAGATTTGTTTGTTCTACACGATGCAAAAAAGACACGATGCAAAGGAGAGTTAACTGTTGATTATTGACAAGCTCCAAAGTAGACGACTACTTAAAATGGACAGACTAAAGGAATATTGTATGGGTACAGACCGCACGGCAGCTCATAACATACGCATTACGATCGTGAGGGATTAATGATTATATTCAACATATAATTTCTCTTTCGTCAGCGATAATAAAACTTTCCAATATACCAACAATTTTAATAGTAAATTCACCCAATGCACCAGATATTAATTCAGGTTCCGCCATGTTAGTTTACATAATAATTAATATTATTCCCTCCTTAAATAGATCATAAGTGAGGTTGGTGTGATCTTTCATCTGATGGGATACATGTAGCACAATGCCTTCAATAATTAGAGCAATCCTGATTAATCACATGCAAGCAATGTTGACAGATAATAAATATGCGCCAATACCAAGGATTACGTGAGTGGCATATTTTGAATATCAACTAATTCTATATCAGAAATATCGAAAAGCTGGCGATTGAAGAGGATCAGCAAACGTGAAGCCTTCACGCGACATCTGGGCTAAAGACCGGATATGAAAGTATCCTCGAGCTCATCAAGCAGCTGTGCTTATGATATC
>JAVTVY010031865.1:0-12057 GCA_036873755.1 Hanleya hanleyi
GAAATAGTTGTCAGTAAAACTGTGACATGGTTAATTTTTTTTTTTAAATACCTTACCCGCGGTTGACAAGTGTTCATCACATCAACAGCCGATATATACGGAAAGATCGAATGCTATACTCGCCTCCCTCGTATAGCTATGCAGCACCTATTATTTCCCATGCCGGAAATGAAAAAAAAAAAGATCATCTCGCACTTTCAGATTGCGCAATTTCTCGTATGATTATTAATGGTATGAATATTGTAAATGAATCTAATTGCCGCCGATGTACTTTGAACTAAAATGTATGGAGACTACCTGTGCAAATTCTTCTTTTGTTCAGTCTTTCTGTTTTTCAGATCGGTCATCCATGAGATGAAGAAACGGCATCTGAAGCCAGTGATATTTTGCGCCCATTTCCGGTATTTCAGGGTCACTTCTCTGTTTTCTGATCTTTTCACTATACCAGTATACTTATAGTTGTTCATTACATGCATGCTCATTAAATTTAACAGTTCTTGTTTTTTCCCCCAACTTATATATTGCCATTCTGTCCCCCCACCCCCCACCCCAACTCGGATACATGTAATGCAGTATGGCATGTATATCTTCTGAGTCTCGTCTGTGTATTAGAAGGGGAAACAATTGTGTAAACTGAAAAACATCACTTTTCTACTCGAACATTCTCCGATCAATTCTCACCTTTCACGGGTCACGAAAACTTCCATTATGCTTAGTAGTCACAATCAAGAGTAGCTCCGGTGTAGCCTTGTTCCATACTACGTGAGAACAACGTTACGGCTGTAAACCAGTCACCAGATCGAGTTGTTGGGAAATTGCCGTACGGGCAATATTTGCCGAACCAATTGACCATAACCAATAAAATAATTCGATTCTATGTCCACTTACCTTTCATAAAAAGCCTTGTTTATGAGTGACCGTCCGTTTTTAGCTTGGCAAGAGATCGAAACTCGGACGAGGGGGGTTAAACTGTCCATGTAAAACTTATCGATGTAAAGATGGCGGAGATGTGGACAGTTTCGATCTCTTGCCAAGCTAAAAACGGACGGTCACTCATAAACAAGGATTTTTATGAAAGGTAAGTGGACATAGAATCGAATTATTTTATTGGTTATGGTCAATTGGGTCGGCAAATATTGCCCGTACGGCAATTTCCCAACAACTCGATCTGGTGACTTGTTTACAGCCGTAGCGTTGTTCTCATTTAGTATGGAACAAGGCTACACCGGAGCTAAATCAGGAGCAAATTACCCAGGAGGAGTTTTGACAGACAATTGCAACGAAAATGTGGTGTAAGAAAGAATTCAAGTTATTTTAGAATCCATGATGACTGTTATGGAGCCGACAAACTGAAAGTCGGCGGAGCTGTGAATCCATCGGTCAACAAAACTGTAGCTCCGCCAGTATTTTCCATTCCCCAGTCTACTGCATTTTGTCCATAAACATCGCTGGCATTAATTGTGATCTAACGGTTCTTGCATCCTCTTCAGCCAAACGTCCCTTGATTCCTCTTTATTTCTGATTGATACAATGAAGTCAGGGTTGAGTGACAATGGAATACCTGTCCAACATTTCGGTCGATTGCTCTGATCACATTTCTGAAATTCATGTATATATTTGCTATCAGCTGGTCTCTGGGAAAATTTAGGAGTCCTTCCATTGAGATTTGGTTCACTTACCAATGGATATATAATGTTCCTGGCTTAGCTGGTATAGATTATATAGCATACAGGTATAATTACACGCATCATATATACTGAATATACTGCAACGTGGGGTTGTCAGATATTCCTATCTCCACACACTTGAATTCAATGAAATGATTTGTCAAATAAAATTGGTCGCAAAATAAAACCTGATGGCCCGAAAAGCCAGGACTGGAGAAATACAGCATGACAAGATGTTATTTAAGCTGGTAAGTCTATGTTGGTATACAATGCTTGGGACATTGGCTAATTTTCATCTCGGAAATATAAATCTCAGCGTTCACCGACTCCGCTAGCTCCAATCGAGAAATAAGTTTATGAAATATACCCAGCATCAGTTTGCAATATACGTAAATTCCACCGTGACGGAATCACCGTTGGAAAGACTTTCTTTATTGAAAGCCATGTACTCAGAAGTTTCGTGGTCATACCTATGTAGTTTTATGTTTAATTTGCTATTCTATATGGCATCTGTTTACGGATCCATGAAAAATCTAGATGATCCAGCTTTTTCAGTAAATCATGCCTCGAAATGTTCGTGACGGAATCACCTGAAATGGACATGACTCTGGACTGGAGTTGCTTGTCTATTTTTTTGCTGCTCTGTTTCAATCTGATTATTCTTATATGACATCTCCTACTATAACATACAGTACCCAAGGATTTTCCTCGTTGAGAAAAACGCGATTGGGTCATCACAGGGGTTAAATCTAGTCAAACACCAAAAATTCGTGACGGAATCACGAGTGCGCTTTTTAAATCTTCTCGATAAAAGAGCTTTATTAATTACACATTTTCTCAACAAAAAAAAATTCCTATGCTGAATTTATCACTTCTGGCCTACTTATAAAATTAAAACTCTGAACTCTTATTTTTCACCAAGGTATACAGTTCCCGTCACATGCATATCTTTTCTACAGATGTTTCAAAGTAGAGGTTTTCAGTAAAATGCAAAACTTTTCTTCCTTGACAATTTCGAATTTCCTGAGTTCTTCACGTTCAAAAATTGCGGGAATTTTTTTTCGCGATTAAAACACATCTGTGTTATTGACGTGTTCCCGGAGATCAAAGGAAGCCAATAGGGAAAAACCGCATGCTATAATATGATCCACGATAGAATGAATTTTATGCGAAAAAGTACTGTTTTTATGGGCCGCGGAACGGGGGGCCCACTTTTTGAGACTGCAATGTTATAAGTTCTATGTTAGATAACACCAGTCCAGAATTTAACATGGCCGATATAGAGTTCAGCCCCCGCCCCCCTCCCCCCACTTTCAAACGTGCACCGAGGCGGCCGCCACCGATGTCCGCTTTTTCGTGGAATTCATGTATAGATGTCCGATATCTGGGATGAGGTCCTGTATTCAATGACCGGCTGCTTTTGCTTTTCCCTCAGTAAACACATTTGATGAGCATAATTACTGACGATAGCGCTTACCGATGAAAGGGCAGATGCATTTTTTTTTTTTATTATTCTACTAATTTGCCTTCGAGTTTTCGGAATCAGTGTCGTGGGTTATAGAGTCGAGGAACACGGGTATGTCGATGGAGCCAATATTCTGTGGGTTGGAGACCAATCTCCTTGGACTTAACCTAGTCGCGGCTCCGTATAGGCTGATGCAATTCAGACTGTAATTACGAAAAGGAATTTATAATTACAAGCGTCTGGTCCGTCATTCATAATTCAACCTTTGTCCATTAAAGAATATCCGCGTCCATAATCCAAAAACCTATTTCATATTCCATATAACGGTATTAGCACCAAATTCAAAAAAGGCAATTCAAAGTATAAACCACAGGCCCTTTTGGGGTGGGGGGGGGGGGGGATATGGGCGATGGTGTTAGGGTGAAGTGTCGAAATATGGGGTCTCTATACTTAACCCCATGCTTTATATTGAAACACACTCAATGTCTGAAACGCACTGGGTGAAACGGTTTACAGCCAAACAAAATACATAAGCTTATTCTACAAGTGTCACTCTAAATATTCCCATCGTCAAATTAGTAAATTTGTGCAATCTTATATCTTTGCCTGGCGATTCAAAATCCAACGTAAAGTTCGTTCATTCCGGCACACAGAGATGATGGGCCACTTATTTCTCAGTTCTGATTGGTCAGTCGCGACACGCCTTCAACAAGAGAGGTCACACACTGATCAGCTGACCAATCAGAATTGAGAAATAAGCATTCTCTGTGCTTGAATGAACGGACAGTTACATAAGATTTTCAATCGCCCGGCAAAGGTATAAAATTGCACAAATTTACTAATTTAACGACGGGAATATACAGTTGTAGAATATTCTGATGTACGTTGTTTGGAGGTAAACCGTTTATTTCTCGTTTCACCCAAAATGCGTTTCAAACCTTGTGTGTATTTTTATATAAAGCATGGGGGTCCCATATTTGGACACTTCACCCTAACACCAGCCCCTCTCCCACTCCCCCCCCCCCAAAACCTCTTGTTTTGAAGGCCTGTGACATACACATAGTTTCCTGCAACAGAGAAGTGGCCAACAGTTTTCAATGATGGCGGCAAGACATCATGATGTTCTAAAAATATCAAATCCGTATGCTGGTCAGTATTCTTGTAACACCTTGGCGGTGTGGACTTGCTGTCTTCCTCTGTCACCTTGGTGTGGACTTGCTGTCTTCCTCTGTCACCTTGGCGGTGTGGACTTGCTGTCTTCCTCAGTCATCTGTCGCTGCATGACCACCCACAATGACATTACTTACCTTAATTCGTAGGCAGTAGTTATAGACAGATGAATACATGCAGTTATAGTCAAACAATTTTTAGAAAAAATGTAAACGACTGAAAAACTCAAGAAACACAGAACTTTCGCTGTGCCATGCAGTAACATAATTTCGGAAATACTGAAATTGTAAACTAGAGATAATTGTTTTAACTCTCATACCAAGAAAGCTAACATTTCAAAGACTAACAAAAGATTTAAACAATAACAAAACGATTTAAACAACAAACAGAACAAAAGCAACACGAAGAACAAATCACTCGCGAGTATCTGAAATATAACAAAAACAGGAACTTAGTTCAGCAGTATTGCTAAATATTCCCATAGTACTAAAAAAATATCTATCGGGAAAGGTCTGATGAACGTGAAGAGTGCCGGATAACGAAAGCACAGATAAATAGTTGTCCGAAAAAAAATAATAATAGTAAATAAAATAGTCAAAAATTTTGAATAACATTTTCTTCCGATATATCAACCAAAAGAATATTGACAGTTTTACAGTCGTCTTCATGACGGATCATATTGTGGAATACAAATAATATACAGATCTTCATTGGAAGAAATCCCTGCATAATACCTTTCTTTTTTCCTCCAGAAAACCAGAATGTGAAATTGAAGACCGGGAAGTTCCCTGCAATTGTTGCTTCCGTGAGCACGCGGACCTTGGTGAAAGCATTTATTCATTTAGTCGCGAAAGATTTCTTTCCAAATAAAAAGCATATAAAATTATGTTTTCTCAAATCTAATATAAAGCTGATTGTAATGGGAAGAAACAAACATGTTGTTTTCTCAAATCTAATATAAAGCTGATTATAATGGGAAGAAACAAACATATGTCTCTAAGTCTGGGGATAATGCAGATCGATCCTCGTTATTTTCGTGAAGTCTGAATTATTCAGCGTCATGAAAAGTGATAACATTATGCAAGCAGATAAAATACGGACAGGGCAGATACATTTTATATATAAGTATCGTACAGTTATCGTTCATATAGAGAATCCAGATTCTAAACAATTTGACTAGACTGCGTAATATTAGTGAAACTGCTCTATGAGATATGAAGCCATTTCTATGACAATGAATTTAATTGCGCCTTGACAAAAACCAACGTACACGTATTCGAATGTACATTGTCAATCACATCTTATGCTGTAAAGAAATCTATACATACTTTTAAGACTTCGTCTGAGGGCTCATGCAAAAATAAATGTAGAACTTAGTCTTAAAAGTGCTACCTCTTCGAGTGTCTTCTGAATCTCCTTCGATACGATTGCTGTACTGTCAGCGAATTCTGACGGCTATCCATGTCATTCTAATTTGAACGTTCGAAAAAAATCTTTTCTGACGCACCGTTTTCTGACGGGGTGGTGTTCATTCTCTGACGTTCGTTTGTTGGGAGAAAAAGACTGGGTATAGGCGGGCATTTTCTGACGCGCTTTCCCAGTTTGAACGTCAAAACTTTTGACACCCTCCCAAAATAAATTAAAAAAATGGCTTGACGAGTCTTCAGAAAGATACGTGCAGACTGTCTCGCAAATAATGGATACCGGTCACATGCTCTCAATGTGTGAAGGGAATCTGCATGGAGAATCGGGCCTAAAAATAGAACAGTCGACCTAATTTGCGTTTGAAGTTGCCGCTGTCTGTCGGGGCTCAACTGGGGAAAAGACTCGACTGGGGGAATTTTATGTGCACAAAATGAGGCTTATCGAGGGTATTCATTAAGACGCGTCAGATGTGTTCAAATATATTCATCGATATTAAAAGAACATCTATCATGTAGGGTAACACTACACTAAGTTATAATTGTCAATAAAAATTGCACAAACCAATCCGTTTCAATTTTATATAGCTTTTAGTGGACCGTGTACATTGACTACAGGGAATTAGAAGTTTTTATTCCGACAGTCCGTTTAAAGATACATGCTAAACCGAATACTTGATCATTCTTGCTCAAGATTGAAAAAATTATTTGAAGGCATTAAATAGCATATTCTTTTATATTTATTCCCGGGCTAATAATCTTGTTAAACTGGATGGTCGCAGTGTTCGTTGGCTGAAAATGAGCAAATGAACACGGGTTTAGTACCTGAATCAGTACAATGAAAAATTCTTATAACCAACAACAATACTTTATTTTAAACTATTAACTGGCATTCTAACATAGCATTTTCGGTGTCGGGTTTTCCATTTATTACAATACGATTAGGACATTTGCAGTATAGCTTGCCGACCTCAGTGGTGCGAATGATAGCTATTAATGTTATTTATTTTTATTTTTTCGTATTACCGTATGGTTCCGCCCCATTTCGTAAGGTATCTTTCGTAAACGGAAAATAATGTTCATAATATTTATGTTCGTTCATGATAACAGAATAGACCGTAACAATATCACGTTATATTTCATATATACATCATGACCGATGGAGTATATGTACTATAAAACAACACACGCAAGACCACACACGGAAAACTTCATTGATTTTTACGACAATATACACGGACGGGACCGGTCGTAGATCGTCTACCTTTCACTATGAAATTTCAACTTCGTAAGGCACAACCCTTTACCACAATAAAGAGGGCGCGTCCGGACGGGACCGGACGGGACCGGTCGCGACTCGTCCACCTTCAACTTTGAAGCCTCAGCTTATCGGCCCCGCAACCGGTTGCGCATAGGCCGTGGATCGGCCGTGCATCGGCCGTGAACCCGCTCCGAACCCGTTGCCGACCGGTCGGGGATCCATGAAGGTTAGTTTCTGTGCGTAGTGTAGGGTTACATTGTAGAACAAGGCAGTTTCTATCCAATGACCTTGGAGAGATATAAAAAAGAAAATTGGAATCCAAGACGTTTTATTATATGATCAGGCAACCACCTACTCTATAATCAAGTTTCCTTTTAGATTCTTCCAATAATCGTACAACCGGATTCAAAGTCTGGAGGGACCGAAGCTTATTATTGAATGCATGTATTCGTGGCAAACACTGAAAGTGTTTGAGAGGCAAAAAAGCTTTCTGCTGGAATACCTTGACTCGATGTTCACGCTTTCTTTAATCAATACAGAAGAAAATTGCCTGGAGACGGATGACAAATAATAGCCTCGGCAGTTTGTAACCATTGTGGCTTTTAGCAATAAAGGGATAATTTTAACTTCCCCTTGCTCCCCATATCAGGGTTGTAACTTATTATGTTTTCTTTATCTTTATTCATGGCTCCTGGCAGTGCCGACGTCTTTTCTTGCTCCAAGCCTATATATTCCAAATTGTTCGTGACAGGCGGTAATGGTCAATATTTCTAGCATTTCCATCTGGCAGCGTCGGTTGTTTGATACTTCCTGTGTGATATTATATTAGGAAACAGGAGTCAATTTGTCGTGACCGAAGATCTATGAATAATTCTGATGCACAACAATAATAGCTTCTCAATAATGCTGGAGTCAAACGAAATCCCCACCCCCCCCCAACCTCGGGCAAGGGTCCGGTTTAGTGGTGGATTACCTGGGGATTCACAACATGTGGTGGATTACCTGGGGATTCACAACATGTTTACGCCCCAGGGAGTGGGGTTTTCACACATTTTCAGTCCTGTTTATCTTGGGATTCAGTTAAGACTTCTTCTATCTAGGGATGGGACATAAATTGTATTTGATTGAGGTTTAGGTGGGGATTCACTTCAATGTTTTGCCCCAGGGGATAGGGCATTGAAGCATTTTAACAACTCTCATTTGCTAAGTCCCCACTAAACTCCGAGATTGGGGGGGGTGGGGGTTTCACTTGACTCCTGCATAATAATACAGAATTGTGATGTTTGTGACTTCCGTGACCCTCCAGACAATGACCATTTGACAGACAGACCTCAAAATCAAGGTTTCTTCTTCATTGTATGAGTTTGAGGAATACCTCAAATTTAGTGGTATATTCATGATAATCCACAGCACTGAGCTGGAGAAGAGTGTGGACAATTTCTTTCCTTGTGTCGGGCTTCATTGACCATGCATGATTAACCTATGACCTCAAACTAATGACAGTTCTTTTTTGCTCTGTGAGAAGTCAAAGCCAGAGTTTGGTATCAATAGGTTTCTTCTTGCCATTATGAATATGAACTTTACACAGAAATATTAGCCATACTGATTATATAGTTGCTTTCCAAAGACAGTTTGGGTTCTGGACTGGATTTGTATGTTTACATAGAGACAACATTGCTGTTGTCTTTTTGGGTCTTCTGGGTCTGTTCTGAACTGGTCAGAACTTCTCTGGGTCTTTACTGAACTGGTCAGAACTTCTCTGGGTCTTTACTGAACTGGTCAGAACTTCTCTGGGTCTTTAATGAACTGGTCAGAACTTCTCTGGGTCTTTTCTGAACTGATCAGAACTTCTTTGGGTCTTTTCTGAACTGGTCAGAACTTATCTGGGTCTTTTCTGAACTGATCAGAACTTCTCTGGGTCTTTACTGAACTGGTCAGAACTTCTCTGGGTCTTTTCTGAACTGATCAGAACTTCTCTGGGTCTTTACTGAACTGGTCAGAACTTCTCTGGGTCTTTACTGAACTGGTCAGAACTTCTCTGGGTCTTTTCTGAACTGGTCAGAACTTCTCTGGGTCTTTTCTGAACTGGTCAGAACTTCTCTGGGTCTTTTCTGAACTGATCCGAACTTATCTGGGTCTTTTCTGAACTGATCAGAACTTATCTGGGTCTTTTCTGAACTGGTCAGAACTTCTCTGGGTCTTTTCTGAACTGGTCAAAACTTCTCTGGGTCTTTTCTGAACTGGTCAGAACTTATCTGGGTCTTTTCTGAACTGGTCAGAACTATCTGGGTCTTTTCTGAACTGGTCAGAACTTATCTGGGTCTTTTCTGAACTGGTCAGAACTTATCTGGGTCTTTTCGGAACTGGTCAAAACTTATCTGGGTCTTTTCTGAACTGGTCTGAACTTATCTGGGTCATCAGTCCCAGGAATGGGACTGCAAGTGTAAACCGTCAGGGTCCATCACAGAATACATAAATTGCTCTTTAACACATTCAATGTTAGAAACACATAGGATTACATTGTAGAACAAGGCAGTTTCTATCCAATGACCTTGGAGAGATATAAAAAGAAAATTGGAATCCAAGACGTTTTATTATATCGATCAGGCAACCACATACTCTATAATCAAGTTTCCTTTTAGATTCTTCCAATAATGGTACAACCGGATTCAAAGTCAGGAGGGACTGAAGATTATTATCGAATGCATGTATTCGTGGCAAACACTGAAAGTGTTTAAGGGGTAAAAAAGCTTTCTGCTGGAATATCTTGACTCGATGTTCTTATAGCTGGACATGTTCGCGCTTTCTTTAATCAATTCAGAAGAAAATTGCCTAGAGACGGATAACAGATAATAGCCTCGGCAGTTTGTAACCATCGTGGCTTTTAGCAATAAAGGGATAATTTGAGCTTCCCGCTGCTCCCCATATCAGGGTTGTAGCTTATTATGTTTTCAATAAGATCTTTATTCATGGGTCCTGGCAGTGCCGATGTCTTTTCTTGCTCCAAGCCTACATATTCCAAATTGTTCACGACAGGTCTTAATGATCAATATTTCTAGCATTTCCATCTGGTGGTGTCAGCTGCTTTGATACTACCTTTGTGATATTATATTAGGAAACAGGAGTCAATTTGTCGTGACCGAAAAACCGAGAAGCGGTATTAACAGATGCATTCACAATACCCCTACACGAACAAAGTACAATTAAACCATCAGCTCAGATCTACAAGTAGGACTACATGTATAGGAGAAGCCCTTGATGGTATCCAATATTACGATCAATTTGAGTCCATGTTCAGGCAGCTTTCTGGGTAGTCACACAATGGAACTAACATGAATGAATGTAACGATCTACATTTCTGATATATAATGGTGCTTGAACACTTTTTTTTTTCTCATTTGAGTTTGGGTGTCAAATGTTTGGGTGCTCACATGTTTCCGGAACTAAATTGGCTCTGGATGCAGCCCTGCATCAGTACTGTAAGTCTTCAGAAAAGTCATAATACTGGAAGGTTCTGTACAGTATTAAACCGAGTGGTACCAAGCAGAAGTCATCAGGCCAGTAAGTACTGTGAGCAGTTCAGCACAGAGTCAAACTGACAATTTCCATCCTGAAACTGATCAATTACAACACATACAGTATAAGGGAAGGGGGAAGAGGTGCCGACATACTGACAGAGCCACATGACTTCACAGTATAGTCCTCCGCACACACCAAGAATCTAACGATTCATGATATGTGTTGTATCTCAGGTACGCTTTTATTGTACCTGTTCATGTGGCAACTTGGATGACATGACCACATGGCCCCTAGCACCGGCATACGCAGTATTAGATACAAATCTAGAGAGCTATGATAGAAATGCTCTGACAACTCATATATTGGTAATTGGTGAGCTGTGTTGCTGTGACAACTCGTACCCTGGGGATTGGTGAGCTGTATCGTCATCAGATGAAAATGAGGGCATTCAACACAAAACACCAGTCTGGAAGGCCCGATGTTGACCCAGCATCAACTTTACACAATGCCAATATATCAAAGACCAAAAGGTCTTTATAGGGGGTGGGCCTCGGGGACGAAACACCCACCAGCAGAATCTCGCAATATACAGGTAAAAATTACAACACATATAAGGGAAGTGGGAAGAGGTGCCGACATACAGGTTCTGAGCAGTACTGATAGTTGCTGTGGAGAGCCATTCAGTTGTTGATGGCATGGAACTATACAGTAAGGGCTTGGTATCTACATGTGTCAATACCTTAACAGTACAGTGCAATTACTACTGCAGTACATTGAAGTCAGAATTTTATCAGAACCTCTCTGGGTCTTTCCTGAATGGAAATATGCAGTTACTGCACAGTGAATGGGATTGCCTGTGTATATATCCACCCTCAGGGTCCATCATAGAAAACATGGATTGCTCTTTAACACGTATAACATGTTGAAAACACAGAGGATTATATTGTATATGGCAAGGACGTTTCTAGTCGGTGTCCTTGGAGATACATAAAAAAGAAAATTGGAATCCAAGACGTTTTATTATATCGATCAGGCAACCACATACTCCAAAATCAAGTTATTCCTCCAATAAGGCTACAATGTAACTGGCTTCAAAGTCCAGAGGGATTGAAGCTTACCATTGAATGCATGTATTTGTGGCAAACAGTGTTTGTGAAAGAAGGGGAAAAACAGCTTTCTGCAGGAATGTCTCAACTCGATGTTCTCACAGTTTGACATCTTCACCCCTTCTTTAATCAATATATATGAAAGAAAATTGCCTAGAGACAGAGAATATAGCCTTAGCAGTTAACCATCGACGCTTTTAGCGATAAAGAGATAATTTTAACTTCCCCTTGCTCCCCAGAGAAGGGTTGTAATTTATAACATTTTCAATAAGGTCTTTATTCATGGGTCCTGCCTGTGCCGATGTCTTTTCTTGCTCCGAGCCAATATATTCCAAACTGTACATGACAGGTGGTAACATTGGTCAATACTTCTACAATTTCCGTCCGGTGGCATCGGCTGTTTTGATACTTCCTGTGTGATATTATATTAGAAAACTGGAGTCAATTG
>JAVTVY010031866.1:0-13121 GCA_036873755.1 Hanleya hanleyi
AACGCGATATTGTGCGATATTGTGCGATATTGCGATATTGCGAAATATCGCGTTATTTTTCCGCGATATTGTGCGATATTATAGTAATATCGTAATATCGCACAATATCGCACACTATCGCACACTATCGCGTTATTTTCCCGCAATGCTTGAGCGGATAGCCATGAAGACAACTCTGTCAACTCTGCTGGCCCAATTCCTGGTTATCTCCCCTGATTCGAACATTTCGAAATAGATACGTTATGCAATGTTTTTTTTTATTTTTATTCGAAGGAGATGTGAAATAAATGTGCAATAGTTGCATTGTGGGTAATACCTAACCCCGCCTATTTGGATATGTAACGAAGCTTTTCATTGGCTATTGGGAAATCGACGGCGAAAATGGCGGCATATTTGACAGTCGGTTTGCCTCGTCTTTGGGTGTCGATGTCGTCTTCGATAATGTTTGTCTTGTGTTTGTCTTCATTCTTAGTGCCAAATCACAAACAAACGATTTGAATGTAGGGAAACTGACCAAAGAGACAGTGAATGCAAACCGACACATATCTCAAATATGCCGCCATTTTCGCCATCGATTTCTCAATAACCAACGAAAAGCTTCGTTACATATCCAAATAGGCGGGGTTAGGTATTACTCACAATGCAATTATTGCACATTTATTTTACATCTCCTTCGAATAAGAATAAAAAAAACATTGCATAACGTACCTATTTCGAAATGTTCGAATCAGGGGAGATAATCAGGAATTGGGCTAGCAGAGTTGACAGAGTTGTCTTCATGGCTATCCGCTCAAGCATTCCGGGAAAATAACGCGATAGTGTGCGATATTGTGCGATATTGCGATATTGCGAAATATCGCGTTATTTTTCCGCGATATTGTGCGATATTATAGCAACATCGCAATATCGCACAATATCGCACATTATTTTCTGGAAAATAACGCGATATTGTGCGATATTGTGCGATATTGCGATATTGCGAAATATCGCGTTATTTTTCCGCGATATTGTGCGATATTATAGCAATATCGCAATATCGCACAATATCGCACACTATCGCGTTATTTTCGAGAAAATAACGCGATATTGTGCGATATTGTGCGATATTGCGATATTGCGAAATATCGCGTTATTTTTCCGCGATATTGTGCGATAGTATAGCAATATCGCAATATCGCACAATATCGCACACTATCGCGTTATTTTCTGGAAAATAACGCGATATTGTGCGATATTGTGCGATATTGCGATATTGCGAAATATCGCGTTATTTTTCCGCGATATTGTGCGATATTATAGCAACATCGCAATATCGCACAATATCGCACACTATCGCGTTATTTTCGAGAAAATAACGCGATAGTGTGCGATATTGTGCGATATTGCGATATTGCGAAATATCGCGTTATTTTTCCGCGATATTGTGCGATATTATAGCAATATCGCAATATCGCACAATATCGCACACTATCGCGTTATTTTCCCGCAATGCTTGAGCGGATAGCCATGAAGACAACTCTGTCAACTCTGCTGGCCCAATTCCTGGTTATCTCCCCTAATTCGAACATTTCGAAATAGGTACGTTATGCAATGTTTTTTTTTATTTTTATTCGAAGGAGATGTGAAATAAATGTGCAATAGTTGCTTTGTGGGTAATACCTAACCCCGCCTATTTGGATATGTAACGAAGCTTTTCATTGGCTATTGGGAAATCGACGGCGAAAATGGCGGCATATTTGACAGTCGGTTTGCCTCGTCTTTGGGTGTCGATGTCGTCTTTGATAATGTTTGTCTTGTGGTTGTCTTCATTCTTAGTGCCAAATCACAAACAAACGATTTGAATGTAGGGAAACTGACCAAAGAGACAGTGAATGCAAACCGACACATATCTCAAATATGCCGCCATTTTCGCCATCGATTTCTCAATAACCAACGAAAAGCTTCGTTACATATCCAAATAGGCGGGGTTAGGTATTGCTCACAATGCAATTATTGCACATTTATTTTACATCTCCTTCGAATAAGAATAAAAAAAACATTGCATAACGTACCTATTTCGAAATGTTCGAATCAGGGGAGATAATCAGGAATTGGGCCAGCAGAGTTGACAGAGTTGTCTTCATGGCTATCCGCTCAAGCATTGCGGGAAAATAACGCGATATTGTGCGATATTGTGCGATATTGCGATATTGCTATAATATCGCACAATATCGCGGAAAAATAACGCGATATTTCGCAATATCGCAATATCGCACAATATCGCGTTATTTTCGGGAAAATAACGCGATAGTGTGCGATATTGTGCGATATTGCGATATTGCGAAATATCGCGTTATTTTTCCGCGATATTGTGCGATATTATAGCAATATCGCAATATCGCACAATATCGCACACTATCGCGTTATTTTCCAGAAAATAACGCGATAGTGTGCGATATTGTGCGATATTGCGATATTGCGAAATATCGCGTTATTTTTCCGCGATATTGTGCGATATTATAGCAATATCGCAATATCGCACAATATCGCACACTATCGCGTTATTTTCCCGAAAATAACGCGATATTGTGCGATATTGTGCGATATTGCGATATTGCGAAATATCGCGTTATTTTTCCGCGATATTCTGCGATATTATAGCAATATCGCAATATCGCACAATATCGCACACTATCGCGTTATTTTCCCGAAAATAACGCGATATTGTGCGATATTGCGATATAGCGAAATATCGCGTTATTTTTCCGCGATATTGTGCGATATTATAGCAATATCGCAATATCGCACAATATCGCACACTATCGCGTTATTTTCCCGCAATGCTTGAGCGGATAGGCATGAAGACAACTCTGTCAACTCTGCTGGCCCAATTCCTGGTTATCTCCCCTGATTCGAACATTTCGAAATAGGTACGTTATGCAATGTTTTTTTTTTTATTTTTATTCGAAGGAGATGCGAAATAAATGTGCAATAGTTGCATTGTGGGTAATACCTAACCCCGCCTATTTGGATATGTAACGAAGCTTTTCGTTGGTTATTGAGAAATCGATGGCGAAAATGGCTGCATATTTGAGATATGTGTCGGTTTGCCTGCACTGTCTCTTTGATCAGTTTCCCTACATTCAAATCGTTTGTTTGTGATTTGGCACTAAGGATGAAAAGCTTCGTTACATATCCAAATAGGCGGGGTTAGGTATTACCCACAATGCAACTATTGCACATTTATTTCACATCTCCTTCGAATAAGAATAAAAAAAAACATTGCATAACGTACCTATTTCGAAATGTTCGAATCAGGGGAGATAACCAGGAATTGGGCCAGCAGAGTTCACAGAGTTGTCTTCATGGCTATCCTCTCAAGCATTGCGGGAAAATAACGCGATAGTGTGCGATATTGTGCGATATTGCGATATTGCTATAATATCGCACAATATCGCGGTAAAATAACGCGATATTTCGCAATATCGCAATATCGCACAATATCGCACAATATCGCACAATATCGCGTTATTTTCGAGAAAATAACGCGATAGTGTGCGATATTGTGCGATATTGCGATATTGCTATAATATCGCACAATATCGCGGAAAAATAACGCGATATTTCGCAATATCGCAATATCGCACAATATCGCGTTATTTTCGAGAAAATAACGCGATAGTGTGCGATATTGTGCGATGTTGCGATGTTGCTATAATATCGCACAATATCGCGGAAAAATAACGCGATATTTCGCAATATCGCAATATCGCACAATATCGCACAATATCGCGTTATTTTCGAGAAAATAACGCGATAGTGTGCGATATTGTGCGATATTGCGATACTGCTATAATATCGCACAATATCGCGGAAAAATAACGCGATATTTCGCAATATCGCAATATCGCACATTATCGCGTTATTTTCGAGAAAATAACGCGATAGTGTGCGATATTGTGCGATATTGCGATAATATCGCACAATATCGCGGAAAAATAATGCGATATTTCGCAATATCGCAATATCGCACAATATCGCACAATATCGCGTTATAATTGCGCCGAGAGCGGATAGCCATGAGGACAACTCTGTCAACTCTGCTGGCCCAATTCCTGGTTATCTCCCGTGATTCGAACATTTCGAAATAGGTACGTTATGCAATGTTTTTTTTTATTCTTATTCGAAGGAGATGTAAAATAAATGTGCAATAATTGCATTGTGGGTAATACCTAACCCCGCCTATTTGGATATGTGACGAAGCTTTTCGTTGGCTATTGAGAAATCGATGGCGAAAATGGCGGCATATTTGAGATATGTGTCGGTTTGCCTTCACTGTCTCTTTGGTCAGTTTCCCTACATTCAAATCCTTTGTTTGTGATTTGGCACTAAGAATGAAGACAAACACAAGACAAACATTATCAAAGACGACATCGACAGCCAAAGACGAAGCAAACCGACTGTCAAATATGCCGCCATTTTCACTGTCGATTTCCCAATAGCCAATGAAAAACCTCGTTACATATTCAAATAGGCGGGGTTAGATATTAACCAGAATGCAATTATTGCACATATATTTTACAACTGCTTCGAATAGAAATAAAAAAATACATCGTGTAAACAAAATTATCGAATGAAATAAAGAAAATGTATTGCTATGCATATAACCTTGACGTGTTTGGGGCATAGTCAGCACCACTGAAACTTCCCTTTCTCTACCACTCCTCAGTGCGCATGCATATATCACTTCCAGTGTGTCTCTACCGGATAAGAGCTTCAATGGGATGCCACTCATATTTAGATACATCTTGAGGCTAATGGTTTACAAACGACTTTATATGATCACTCACTCACTCATCCCCATTCCTCCGCCTCCTTCACTTCACCTCTTCCTCACTCACACTCACTCACTCATTCACTCAGCCCCATCGGTATATCTCTACCCTAAGCCGTGCATACAATGCTAATTTCTCACTATTCTCTGTCTGTGCATGCGCGTCATAGCCTTTCTTTCACCACTCACCCATCCAGTCGGATGCTCTCCTGCGAGTGTTTCACTATGCCCTTACACGGCCCATTCCGAACAGGATGCGACCTTCTTTGGCCTTTACGCGTCCTGACTGCGGCTCAGGCTGCAGCCAAATAGACACGAATTTACGCTTTTAATACTACCAGGGCTTCTTAGGGCCTTTGGCTTTTTTATTTAATTAATCAGGTGATAGTGACTAGTGTGTGGGGAAAATCGAGTGAGTAAAGAATAGTTAATCTCCTCGCTCATGTAAGAACCATAACGAGTCGCTGTGCTGAAAGACATCTCCATCCCTCAACGGTACATAACGGTGGGTATTTAAACAAATATAGCACGATGGTGCGATGACACGATGGTACGATGATGCTATGGTGCGATGATAGGATGGTACGATGATACGATGGTACGATGATACGATGGTACGATGGTATGATGATACGATGGTACGATGACTCGATGGTATTATGGTGCGATGATGCTATTGTACGATGATAGGATGGTACGATGATAAGATGGTACGATGATACGATGAAAACAATTAAAAATCAATCAATATAATTTATTGGCGCATGAGTTTTGTTTGATCAAGTAACTGGAGCGAAGTTCGTACCTATTTCGAAATGTTCGAATCAGGGGAGATAACCAGGAATTGGGCCAACGGAATTGACAGAGTTGTCTTCATGGCTATCCGCTCAAGCATCGCGGGAAAATAACGCGATAGTGTGCGATATTGTGCGATATTGCGATATTGCTATAATATCGCACAATATCGCGGAAAAATAACGCGATATTTCGCAATATCGCAATATCGCACAATATCGCACAATATCGCACAATATCGCGTTATTTTCGGGAAAATAACGCGATAGTGTGCGATATTGTGCGATATTGCGATATTGCTATAATATCGCACAATATCGCGGAAAAATAACGCGATATTTCGCAATATCGCAATATCGCACAATATCGCACATTATCGCGTAATTATAACGCGATATTTCGCAATATCGCAATATCGCGTTTTCGCGTTATCGCGTTATCGCATCGCGTTATCGCGTTATCGCATCGCAATATCGCATTATCGCATCGCAATATCGCATTATCGCATCGCAATATCGCGTTATCGCAATATCGCAATATCGCGTTTTCGCATCGCAATATCGCGTTATCGCATCGCAATATCGCGTTATCGCAATATCGCGTTTTCGCGTTATCGCATCGCATTATCGCGTTATCGCATCGCAATATCGCGTTATCGCATCGCAATATCGCGTTATCGCAATATCGCCCAAAATGTTTCAAGGGCGATGGTCGATGGCCCCTCTCGGCCATCATAGTTTTGGGGAAAGCTAAGTCACCCAAAAATGAAAATCTGTTACGCGGGCATACATTGAAGGCATTTTGGCTCTTGTTATAATTGGTAACATGTCCATATTAAATGGACCAAGCTTCATTCACATTAGTCGTATTAAATCCCGAATCATGTGTAAAGCACAGAGAAATTTTTTTCCGTCAGTATATCGATTGTTTAGCTATACGACTTTGGGACTGCGACACAATTGTGATTTCAACTCAGGGTCTAATAAAATGTTGCTTTGAGGGGCCATTTGGGTGCCTGTGCACCGCTTTCTCAAAGCAGACATAAACATGAGGCACCACCTAAAAGGTGCAACAACCCCTCAGACAGACAGTTTTAGTCAGTGTATATTGGTACACAATGAACGGAAAATGCATAATATGTGAGATTACTGCTGTATAGGCCAGTCCCGTGTGGGATTACTGCTCCCATGTGGGATTACTGCTGGATAGGCCAGTCCGGTCTGGGATTACTGCTGGATAGTTGAGTACCATATGAGATTACTGATGGATAGGTCAGTTCTGTGTGGCATTACTGCTGGATAGGCCAGTGCCAATTGGAATTACTGCTGGATAGGTCAGTCCCGTGTGGGATTACTGCTGGATAGGTCTGAACAAGGAGAACATGAAACATGTCCAACAAGTTTTATAATTATCCCACGAAAGGTTCAGCAAACTTTCCATGTACAGATCTACATGTAAAGTTTTGCCCAACAAAAACCGTATCAACGGAAACGTACGAAGTACAAAAATTCATATTTAATGTAATATTTCTTAAATAGCACATGCACATCATCGAATTACAATGAACTTGGGTAGCAAGTGTCAAACTCATCCAATGAAAGCTGACAGCTTCAGCAAACTTTCCATGTACAGGTGTACATTTATGTACATTATCATTGGCACATTAATAAGACAAAACCCTCAAAGTTTGAACAAAAATCAATATTTCATCTCCTAAATAGCACATCCTCTAATCATACGAAATATGTGTAGCAAGTTTCATAATCATCCAATGACAGCGGACAACCGCAGCAAACTTTCTAAGTACAGATGTACATGTATACATGTAGAGGCCTGCATGTACAGCCTCTACATGTACAATTCGGCCAAACAGAAAACTCTATCGTTTGCCATAATTTGGACAAAAATCAATATTTCATCTAAAAAATAGCACAGGTACATCCTCTTATCATAAGAAAATATGTGTACCAAGTTTCATAATCATCCAATGACAGCTGACAACTGCAGCAAACTTTCTAAGTACAGATGTACATGCACACTTCAGCTAAACGCAAAACTATCACTTGCCATAATTTGAAGAAAAATTAATATTTCATCTCAAAAATAGCACAGGTACATCCTCTAATCATAAGAAACATGTGTGCCAAGTTTCGTAATCATCCAATGACAGCTGACAACTGCAGCAAATTTTCTATGTACATGTACATGTATACATGTAGAGGTCTACATGTACAATTTTGCTAAACAGAAAACATCATTTGCCATAATTTGGACAAAAATCAATATTTCATCTCCTAAATTGCACAGGTACATCCTCTAATCATAACCATGTGTACAAAGTTTCATAATCATCCAATGACAGCCGACAACTGCAACAAACTTTTTAAGTACAGATGTACATGTGCACTTCAGCTAAACGCAAAACTCCATCATAGGGATTTTAACATTGGAGCACCCCAGGGGTTGTACCCCCAGGTGGAATACCCACACCCCATATATATATTTTTTAAAAATATTTTTTCTAAATTTTCTAGATTTTTTTTTAATTTACTAAACTAAAAACCTTATCATTTCCAGGCCAGGGACACCGACATCTTTTCTCATAATATTTCTTATTAATCAAGTTTGTGTTTTTCGGCATCGAACCTCAACCCACGGTATAGAAAATTTTCATTGTGATTCTTTGTTAGATCATACATAGACACACACGACTAGGGTGGGTGGACGGTTTGAAACATGGGTAGGTAATGTGCTAGAGGCGCTTATAGCAGACAACGGCAATTCTCAATTAACGCGAAAATTAGGGGGTAGGGGTAACAAATTACAACATATTTCGGAGGTTACGTCTTCAATGGTTACATGTGATGTCTCATTATTAAGGTATTTACTTGTGCTGTCTCACAAAGCAAACCTTATATTGATTGGTCATGATTCGGCTGATATGTAGGTCAGTAGGTCATTGTGTTGATTTCAAAGCGAAAAAACGCGACAAGTGTTCTTTCTTGTCAGTTGAGTGCACAGAAATGGGCATCAATTTGCAAAACGAATACCTATAGATTCTCTACATATCATGTACATGTTTTTGATGAAATAATTTGATCGTCTGCCTAAAACTGATTCTTCTCCAACTTGTTTGTGAATCAAAGCAATTTTGAACAAATGTGGAAATTAAAGGGTAGGGCAAAACTTTAGCTTAAACTTCAGCTTTAAATTTTGCTATTACGATACCACCGTAAACGTATTTATATGGAATAAGATCTACAATGCATGAAAATCAAAACGAATACGATTGGCCTGTATTATGTAGGTCAGTAGGTCACTGTTTTGTTTACAAAACAAAAAGCCGCTGAGCATTTTTCAAGGTAATACAAAGATATTTTTTATCTGAAGTCGACTATGTATACATCATGTACAGGTGTTGAGTACGGGTTCCCCATGAGAATAAGTGTCGTTATTAGAAAAAAATTAGATGTTGACGAACGGCGGACGGTTTAACTAGTCTTCTGTCTCACTCTCTTCTTCCTCATCATCGCTTGCATCTTCGCTATCGTCCTCCACTTTATATGGGTTTTGGCAATCATCAGATCCCGAACATTTACAAGAGTCAATACATGGCATCTCATTCAGCTTACATTGACAGGTTCGTCTTGTACATGCCGATTTTGAGCAATTACAGGACAGGAGTTCAATCACTGATGATGGAGCTTGGTCCTTCGTCATACGAACTGGGACAAGGAAACCATCGTCGTCCAGCTGCCATCCATTGTCAATCGGTGGAGGAATGTCTGCCTTTGGTACGATCGATTTCTTCCAAACGAAGCATTGGTAGTTGACTCTCTTCAAATGACAGTTAAGACTGTCTGATGTTGGTGGTAGAGCTGTGTTTTTGAGTTGCCTTCTACAAAAGAGGTTATAACGCTGACTGTCATCGACATTCTCACCACCATACAGGGCTACAACAATATCTTGGCACCCTTGTAAGGCATCATTACTCAGTTCAATGTCGTTTCCGAGATCGGATAAAGGTGTACAATACTTTTCCGGGTTGCTTTCGATCAGCTTAAGGATCTTTACCTTGCCCATACCGTAAAGAGAACTGGTAGTATCGCAGCCAGAAATGGCATGAAGTCCAAGGACAGCACTTAGAATCTTTCTCCGCTTAGTAGCAAGAGCATGTATAGGAATCAATCTGGATTTCATTCCAATTCCTGTCTGCAACCACGTCTCCACTTTCAGATTTGGATGATGGTAGATAAGCAGAATACCTACATCTGAATCTGGTGATCTTACTACTATACGATCATACCCTTCTTGGGCAGCATGATGAGCATGTAGAATCATGCGTGTATCTGCCTCCTCTTGGCCAGTGAAAAGTGCTCGAACTTCTGTCTGTTTCCCAGCTGTTATCTTCCGCGACTCTCTGCCGTCAGGAAAACCACCACCTATGAACAACTGTTGTCCGGGTAGGAGCCCCCTTTGTGCCCGTTTGGACAATTCAGTGGCCAGGAAAGCGGTTAGCCTCGCCTTGTTCGAAGAGCTGGCTATGAATTTTGCCCATTGTTTTGGGACAGGTGTGTGTGGACCATGAATGAGAAACTCCAGTGTGCCAACTCCATTCTGTCTACGCGTTCGTTCGTACGACATGCATCTGGAAGGGCCGCATCACCGTGTTGCAGAAATCTGAAGCGAAATCACCGAATGTAGCATTTGTCGCTGGTTTTTGAACTTGTACAATCTCAATGGCATCAAATATCTGAATGGTGGTTGGGGGATCAGATGTCCTTGGTAGCTTCTCAATGATGTCACATGCTACACATTTTTCCAGTTCGGATAAGAGAGCACTTTTATTTGTCTTTCGATAAGAACCATCTGGAGCGAATAGGGACAATGAGACAGCTGACAGTTCATGCTCAAACATCTCCCTTAGAGGAACGCGTCTAGTTCTGGAAGCAATGAGTAGCCTGCTGAATAATTCTCTGTCTGCATTAATGGGAATTTCTTTGACTTTCGTAGTCTTCGATTTGAGAGGTTTATTGAGCTTGGCAAATGTCGGTATGTTTTGCCTCGGTATTGGGTCATATACAGAAGCATCCCCTTTCTCCAACCGGAGGTTTACAAAGCTATTACTAAGTTTCTCTCCGAGTTGCTTACATGAGATAAGTTGACAGGCATCAGCCTCAGCGAGTGCGATACCTGTTGCAATATTTGTGAGAGGTACCTCGTCACCTTCGACTTCAAACGGATTTGCCATCAGTGTCTCTACAGAGCTAAGCAGGTGTTTAACATCTGTCTCATCTCTCTGGATGCGACAGTGACCAGACTCCTTGTGTTCCTTATCGCCTTGTTCAGACTTCATGTCACACATACTCATAACTGCTGTAACAATAGCCGATCGCTGGTGGCACGTAAGGAACCATTTGTTTAAGGCTTTGACTCGTTGGGAAATACCTATAATGCCACCTGGTCCCTTCGTATCACGGTTAACTGACTGTTCCAGAGCCATGTCCGTCCACACACTTGAGAAAGGCCTGCCAGATCCGGATACAGTATGGTTACCTTGTTTGAACTGTTCGTACACTTCTGGTGCTCGTTCGACAAGGAGATTCATGTCACTGATGTATACAGTTAGCCAGCGCGCATAGTTCGGACGATCAAAAGCATGAAAAAAGAGGAGCATCGCCACACAGCTACTCAGATAAGATCCCAAATGCTATCCCTCTCCGCTCGGATGAAATCCAGCAGAATATGGACCATGTCAATGTACAGTATCCAAATTTTGAATAGTTTGGACTTTGAACTCTGTTCATCTTTGAATTTCTGCATCTGATCTTCAAGTGGGGCTAAAATGTCTTTCAAACTATTCACGTGCGCTTTTTGCTCTTCTGTATTTCCTTTTTGAAAGGATTGTATGGCAGCGTCATAGTTGCACCTGATGGAAAGTTGTGTTATTTGTATCATGACGAAACTTTTGTACCCATTTGCAGAATGAACCCCACAACAGTCTCTCCAAGGCTTCCATAACCAGCTTATGGGCACGAATAACTCTGCTATATGCCTTTCCTTTCAGTAGATTTGCGGCAGTGGTAGGCGCATACACCCCAGATTCCACCAAGAGGTCTTCAAGCCCCGAGTTCGCAAAAACTTTACCAAGAACCGCCAAAAATGTCAATGCAATATGCATTCCCCCAGGCGCAGAATTGTATTTGGGAACTCGAGTGGCCTCCGCCATAGAATTTCTCTTGCTTTGCAAAAAATTGCCTCGTCTAGGGTTAAAATTTCATGTTTCTGTCCCAAAACAGCCATCATGCGTTTTACAGTACAGAGTACAGTATAGACAGTACTATACTCTGTTGGCGATGCTGGCATCATGGGGCAGTAGCCAATCATGGACTTCACTGGCTTGTGAAGGGACATTTTTGCGTTGAATCCGGACCAACTTGGCACCGATTGTTCTTCTGTTGTGACTTCTTCCGAAGGATCCAACCATTTTCGTCTAAGCAATGTCCAAGTGAAGTCATGCATCAGAACATGTCCCACTCCTTTTAGACTCAAACCATTCTGGTTTTACTTTGCCAACATACTCCTTTGTATCAGGCTTTCTCCCACCGGCATGGAATTGCTGCATATCATACAGGTCGTCAGTGTCAAGCGGATGAATCCTTGGAAGAGGACCTTTGTCGATATTAAGCGTGCACTGTGGAACATTAGACTGATTTTGATATACTACAATTGTTGTAGAATGGGTTGTGTTTTTGCCATCAAGCGTCTCCTCGCAAAGATCATTGTTATCAGCAGCTACTTGTGTGAACAACCCAGGACGAATACAAGATGGTATGACTACATTATTCTTGGCATACTGTTCCATGTAGTAGCTTCCTAGACCTGTATCTATTCGTTCTACCGTGCTATAGCTACTACCATGCCCAAGTTTATTCAACATTGTGATAACCGAGCTGCTGCCTGTCTGATGCCGAACTGCCATCGCCAGGCCAACATGCTTTGGCGTTTTCACATTACCATGTGAAACCATGTGGATTAGATCCTGGCCTACAGACAAAACATGTCGATGATCTTGGGGATTCATACATCGAAAGTTTGGGGCGACATTCTCTTCCCCCATAGTTGTGCCTTGTATCACCCACTTTAGGAATGTATAAACAGACTTTGGCACTAGATTCAAAGATTTCTCTATAGATATGTCTCCACTGTCAATTGGGTTGACTGACAGTCCCTCAACGGCTGTGATATCTGTCCTCAAAATTGTAGCAGCTACAAAGAGTGTGTTCAGCTTATCAGAATTCAATGACCATTCGTCTTCTGTGACTGGATCTACTACCAAATCCTCTGGATCATCAACATCTACGTCTGTAGACACCAGCCTAGTAACATCAACCATGTCTTTCATGTATACCAATTCTGTCACAACCTTGAAAAAACATTTCCCGGACAATATTTGCTCTAGATATATCGATAACTACAGGTACTTCCAACTGATATGCGTGAAGTGAGAGCT
>JAVTVY010031867.1:0-13376 GCA_036873755.1 Hanleya hanleyi
TTTTTCAAAAATTCCACCGATTCGCTCAGGGACACTTCCTATCGTGTTCTAAATGACGAGACGTGAAAAACAAATCCAAACAACCCTACCGCAAATGTATAGAAGTAGGTTTCCCAGGGGACAAACATTGGTCCTATACCCCAGTATGGGACTATACGGGTCTATATGGGGCTCCTCGAACTTTTTCAAAAATTTCACCGATTCGCTCCGGGACACTTCCTATCATGTTCTAAATGACGAGACGTGAAAAACAAATCCAAACAACCCTATCGCAACCCCACGTGACCTGCGCAGCAGAATGGATACGACACCCTAGTGTAACTCCCTCACCTAGGCTTCACATGGATACCTCACTCGATCCCATCGACCCACTAGTGGCCCACCTACACCCCAACACGTCTATGTCTATACTACGGCCAGACTGCGCATGCGCAGAATGCCGATATTTCAACCCCACACGCAGCCCATCAGATGCCCCTTCACGAATGCTTCACTTTGATACCTCACTCGACCCCATTGGACCATTAGTGGCTCCCCTAGCTCCAAAACGTCTAGCGGGACCCATACAGGGTCCAGTTTTTGACACTAGGTGGCCACATCCCGACAAAATGGCCAGTTTTCGACACCGGATGTGCCGCCATCTTGAACATACGTGCCGCCATCTTGGATATGTCCCATAATGCACCGGGTCAAAATACTCGCTTCTGATTGGACGAGAGCTCTGTGACGGATTTGAGATACTCGCTTCTGATTGGATGAGAGCTCCGCATTGCGTCTGCGCATGCGCAGAATGATATTCCTACCGCACACCCAACCCATCAGATGCCCCTTCACGAATCCTTCACTTTGATACCTCACTCGACCCAATCGGACCATTATTGGCTCCCCTAGATCCCAAAACGTCTATTTCCATACCCTCTGGCCACCGCGCATGCGCAGAATGGTGACAACGCCCAAGCCGCTAGTCCAGTAAGATGCCCCTTCACGAATGCTTCACTTTGATACCTCACTCGACCCCACTGGACCATTATTGGCTTCCCTAGCTCCAAAACGTCTATTTTCATACCCTTGGTCCACCGCGCATGCGCAGAATGACGCTATTTCAACCCACTAGTCCAGTGAGATGCCCCTTCACGAATGCTTCACATGGATACTTCACTCGACCCCATCGGACCATTAGGGGCTTCCCTAGCTCCAAAACGTCTATTTTCATACCCTTTGGCCACCGCGCATGCGCAGAATGACGCTATTTCAACCCCACACCCAGCCCATCAGATGCCCCTTCACGAATGCTTCACATTGATCCCTCATATGACCCCACTGGACCAATAGTGGCTCCCATAGATCCCAAAACGTCTATTTCCATACCCTTGGTCCACACGAGTTGTCTCCCTTGCGTCAGTGTGTGCAGATGGCGCTATGGTTTGGATCGACGCCGTGATGTGGAAAGGGCGTCCCCACACCATCCTGGAGCCGCCATTTTGTTTGTTGATTTTTTGCGGAGATACACCGGACAATAAACGCTCGACCCTAGGGTGGTACAGATGCTAGACTGATCCTATTAACATGGTACAACACCTATAGATTATGTTTATTACTAGGACGTCAGCGAAATCCTAGTACCCATCCTCCGCATGGCAGAACTGTACAACGCAGAACAAGTCAGGACATGCCTTGATCTCTCACTCGATGCCGCCATTGGAACCCACCAGTTTGGGAGTCAATGGCGGCATGGGGAAAAACCCCAGACAAACAAGTCTATACATGTCCAAAGGTCACGCCTCATTCACACCAACCGATAAGCTTCACTTTCATACCTCACTCGACCCCATCGGACCATGCAGCGTATTTCCAGTCTAGGGACTACTTTTTCTCCGCGGAAGCTTTTTCCTGCGACCGCATCACCGCCAGGACCGCATCACCGCCGAGGAATATATCCCCTTTTCCACAACATTCAAGATAGCCGCCCACACCGCCTCAAAAATTCAAGATGGCGGCCAAACTCTGGCAGATCGAGTTGCCCCCCTTGCAGCCAAAGTGTACAGATGGCGCTACCATCGGAAGTTGTGACGTCATAGTTACATCCGGGGGAAAATTAACTTGAAATGTCTTTTATATACTACTTACCTTCCTCGGCTCATACAATCAGATTACCATAATGCTAACATGCTGAATGATAATAACTGTGTATACTTCAACTTAAAACAAAAATTGACAGAAGTTGGATGCAACAACGGGAACAATGTATTCCTGTGGATTCAGATTGATTCTTGAGTATTTCTTTCGAAGGCTCGTGAATCTCTAGGATTTTCTGTTTTCTTGAGCATTGGTCGACACTCTACTTTCATTGGAATTCGAATATTGTACAATTTCAGATAGGCCAAATTCCTGTGAACATTACTGCGAATGTTGATTGAGTAATCCATATTAAAACCTTCAGAGATTCTCGAACGGTCGAAGGAAATACTCCAGAAGCAATCTGATTCTCCAGAACTGTATGGTTCTGTCAAAGTTCTGACTATTCTGACCATTGTGGCAAAGATTGTACTTCGTGTTGTAGAGATATTTTAGCTTCCCCCCATAAATAAAAACACTCCAGTATATTAACAAAAATTATTTACGACAAAATACATTTTTTGTGCCACATGCCGAGATAAATAGACCGATGTGGTACATGTAGAACATATAAGAAATTTCCGAACGCATATAATGAACGACATTTTCAATTTGCCCATAATTTTTTGTACCTATTTTCATTCCAATGTTCCAGATTAAAAAGAACACACAAAACAAAGCTTTGACTTGCAATTCCAATTCGAAATTTGCAACGAAAGGTTTGACAGGAGATATGTTCATCACCCTTACCGTACCTCCGCCTTTCTTACTCTAACCACACCTGACAATGATTCATATCCACTGTGTTGTTGAGGAATACGCAGCGTTACCATTCCCCTAATATATAGATCATTGTGTATTCACCCTACAGTTGTTTACACCCCCCCCCTTCAAAAGAAAGAAAATCCAACAGCAATTGAATCCGGCTTGTCATTATGGATTTTCTACTTTCTGACACCATCAATACCACAATGTTAGAGGACCGATCCTATGGGTGAGCCAGCAATACAAGCCTCTAGTCCGTCATTTAATATTCAGCCAACGTTCATTGAAGAATTTCCGCGTCCGAAATCCAAAGACCTAATTCATATAACAGCATTAACATCAAATTTAGAAAAGTCATAGTATAGTCAAAGCTAGTTCCCAACAAGAGAGAAGTGGTCAACGGTTTTCAATGATGCCGGCAAGACATCATGATGTTCCAAAAATATCAAATCCGTATCACTGACCGGTATTCTTAATCCATATATGATTAATAGGGATAGTGCTGCAGCATTACTATATCGCTAAGCGATGTTAGTGGGTAACCTAAAATTGAATTTTGCCAATCCCATTTCAGGTTTAATCATATCGCTATATGTATATGTATATGTATATGTATATGTATAGCGATTTTAGACTTGTCAAGTATTGTAAGTTACTAGTCTATAATATCAGTTATGAAAGATATTCAAAAATATCAATTGTTGCGTACATAAATGCACCGAACAATTCTTTTACCCGAGACGGTTGCATTATGTTACATCATAAGGTCTTGCAGACATCACTGAAAACTGTTGGCCGCTTTCCTTTTGTAAGAGCCATCTTTTTAGTGTATGATAGTGAGTCTGGACAACGCCCGAGAACTTGGATCGTGTTGCTGAAAGTATATATGATATAAACGAAGCGATAGCGTATAGAATTACATAGTATGATAATTGAGTGAATAAGGAAATACCCTGGGAACTCGGCAAGGAATAAATTTAGAGCAAAAGTCATGATTAAAGAAAATTAAGCGCAGATTAGATCACATGAGAAGAGAAACAGCACAGCCAAGAACAAGTGGTGGTGAACACGGTCAAAGGGGCGCAACTCAGAATACAGACGAATTACACAAAAAAAGAGGAACGCAGTAGGGCTTCTCTTCTAGCGTTACAGAAAGTACACATAATACGAACATGAATGTCTGGCAAGATAAGTTTGAGTTTTTGCCATTATAACAACTTTCTAAATCAGGTTAAGGTGATAGGAAAAATTCAGGTAGAGGATAATTGTACGCTAACAGATACCTCGGCAATTGTGATACCTTCACAGTGGCAGTTTGTGAAACAATCGACTACACACATACCAAGCGAGACAGAAACAAGCGGGTGCCTCCATATTTTGCTACAAATTAGCCATTTTTCATTTGATTGGCCACAAAGACTGTTCATGAACAGCTATCAGATGTGCATGTTTAATTTATAGTCTGGATATCAGTCGTGGGTTGGATGATGTTCTCGTATTTATTGCGGCCATGTAGCTGGTAGGCTGGCCTGCAGATTATATTTTTAAGAATTAAAGTGAGCAGTCCCATGCGGCTGATTGTATTTATTGGGGCCGTAAAGCTGGCAGGCTGGCCCGCTGATTATATTTTTGAGAAATAAAGTGATCAGTCACATAGGGCTGACCATTTGAGTGAGATTTGTAGCGGGCTTGGGTGTAATTATAGACAGTCTGGTAATGAGACTGGACTAGTGGGATGGTTACCATTTTATTGAAGTTGGGTGCTTTTAGGGAGCGGTGTGCTTTTGTACACGGCAAGTTACGCATTTTGACACATGTGATATAACATGCAGAATTCACGTCTTTGTCTCGTATTTTAGTAATTGTCAGCGCTGGAGAGGCGGTTGCCTGGGATAGGGAAGGGTTCTAGAAGGGCGAAGTAAGATCTTCGCCAAAAAGAAAACGGGGAGGGGTGTTGCAAAGGTAGCTTTATGCTCCAAACTGCTAGCCCTGTTACGACGAAATAAATCGTACATGCCAGGAGATTGCCTCATCCGGGCTGTTTCCGAATATAACTTCTCCAAACCGGTTTAGGCCCGAAGCTTGAACTTCGGGAATCTTCGTGCATGCTCTGAGATTGCCAGATAAGGGTTGGGACTGATTGAGATAACACGTGAATTCGGGTGGCCGGATGGGAGGATTTTAATGGGGGATATTTTAGCTCTATATCACAGTAGGTGTTGCTAGGCGGGGCGCACCTCTCTACGACATGTACATAAATATTTCTATGATGGGGCATATCAAAAGATTTTATCCTTCTGCTGAATAAACAAGACTCTCGGTCCAGGCGCACCAAACCCTAACTTCAACATGGTCATACATTTATGTATAGCTGAATCTCTGAATGTTGCATATTTTGGCCAGCTTTATCGTGTAGTCTAAAAACTTGGTGAAGGAGACTGAGGAACGTTCCATCATTTTGTGTTCGATGCTCCAAATCGTCCGTCCGATATGTTGGGATGTATTACATGCTTTCGCTATCATAGGGTATCACCTACTCTGTCAATATGAATGTGCTAGTTTCTCAGAAATCTGCTCTTGAAGAAAACTGACGCAACTCCTAATCAGATGCAGCAAGCCCTGTCAAAGTATTCCCATTACCAGAAATTTAATATGCAGTAAAATTAAAATACCCATTTCTCTGCAACATTAAAATGACTTGAGTTAAAAAATAAGTTGGTCGTTTTATGAAACTGGTCGTTATATGGGGGTTGTCATTTGAGCAAGTTCGAATGTATATCAATTTCGCTTGGCATACACTGTAAATTTGGACTGTAATTCTCCGCTTTTCCAGAGTCATGGCGCCAAATTACTGGAAAGTTGCTTGCGAATGTATTGGCATATCGGTGCGATAAGGGCTTCAATTATAGATGTGCGGAAATTCTTTACTCATTATGGCTGACCAGTGAATGCTGAATATGACTCTTGTATTCGTTGAAGAATACTTACCAAAGCGTATGTTCGTGAACACCGATTTAGATTCTCACATAAATCCAAGAAATCATTCCAATTCGGATAAGGCTATAGCCTCGCGATAGTAAATGTGTTGAAGGTATTCCTTTTGAATGTAATCTTATATCATGTATTTTCGTCACATTACTCTGAAAATTAGCCAAAGACATTACGTAGTAGGGCTATTACATCATTACTCTAGGAGATTTGTATGTACCGCTCAAGCCTGTGACAGGGGCTGTGTGGGCAAGATGTCCATATGAACCTCAACAATCAAAACGTGGCTGAGATATAAATCATCACAGGATCGTTTTTTGTTTTTGAGGTGTTTTCAGATATACAGTCAGAATATTGGACTGTTCTGGTCAGTACTCCGGCATCGTTTTCCACCACCTTTATATGTTGCCTTTAAAAACAGTAGAATATGTCTGATGGGGAGCGTTTATTTGCATTGATGGATCATTGATGGATCATTGATGGATGAATGCCGCGATATGAAGGTGATATGAATAAAATATGTATACTACTATTTTCTAGTTTCGGTGTTTAGTTGAGTTGCAGTAGTTCTATGCTGGTAGAACGCTCCGGCTCAATGCTACGACCTTGCTCTCACGACGGTAAGACGAGATAGGCATTAGCTGTAAAATGTCACGTGGTTATCTAATTTATATTTGAAATAATGTCATGTTGTTTTGACATTTTGTTTGTCAGGTTGAAATTTTCAAAAAGGCACTAAATTATCAAGGGTGCATTATTTCATCTCAGAAAGATAGGAAACACAATTTAACACAAGAAAATATGACTATTTCTTTGAAATAATTCGAAAAAATGACTTTGTGGAACTCACGAATAAAGTTGAGTCATCTCTTCGTTGAGGCCAAACAAGAATGATCCACTTGAAGTTGTTGGAAAATAGAATGCTACACGTGGTCAAGCAAACTGAATTGTTCAGAAAAATGGCGATTCACATTTCTTCCTGCTCAGGTGGACTTTTTCCGGCCTCGATGCATTAACCCTTCACACAAAACTGAACACCTGCCAATCAAAGTCCGTCTGAATAAGACAGTCATTCAACATGTCGTTGTTGTGTCGTGTTGTTGTTGTTGTTGGCACATGGCCGTGAGGGTTAATTAATGCCACCCATGTACGCACGTTTACGCTCACTCATTTTCATCGACAAACGCTTTCAGAACATGCGATCGGAATGCCGAACCATTCAGATGGGAGGGCTACTCACCGAAATTTACTATAATACCATCTTTGTTGTCTAAATTTGATGTAATTAGACGGATGATCTGTTTTTCATCAGTTTCATCAAAATATCATATCTCGCGCGATTTCACGAGAAGCAGGAGGCAGGATATTAGAGTAAGGCGGCTCGAAAAGTAGATCTCTTAATGTGTATTTGTGGAAAATTTGAAATTGATATCTGCTATAGTTTATTTTCTATTGAATTATCTTTATTTCATTGTCACGTTGGGGGCAAAATGGTGGGATTTCAGGGGTCATTTGTGATGAGAATGGATGTACGGCCACGTGCTTCAGGCGAAATGGATAATTTCGCTCGTAGGACCTCCAAAACTTAGTTGAGTCATTAAATTTATCGTTTTCCTTGCCTGTTATAGTATTCATTTCTTGAAAGTCGCTTCACGAAATTCTTTCTCATTTCATTACATTTTTGCTTCACAAAGGTATTGAAAAAATTTCAAAAAAAAAAGAAATACATTTTTTTGTCATATCATGTATCATTGTGTCATAAAATTTGGTCATTATAATGATAAGGGTCGTTTTTAGAATTTAGACTTGGCAAAAAATTTCAAAAATGTCAAAAGTCCTGATATACGTCATATTAGTCTTTTCCAAATATCTATAGCTTTGGTGGGACCTGTTGAAAACTGATATTACAAGCGTCTGGTCCGTCATTCCTTATTCAGCCATCGTCCATTAAGGAATATCCGCATCCATAATCCAAAGACCTATTCCATATAACAGCATTAGCACCAGATTAAAAAAAAAGACTAGTTTCCTGCAAGAGAGAAGCGGTCAACAGATTTCAATGATGCCCGCAAGACTGATGTTCCAAATCCGTATCGCTGGTCAGTATTCTTATTCCACATGGTATCGTGGAGGAGGGGATGAGTGTGCATTTTTGGAAGGTAGGAAGTGTCCTTCGATAGACCTCTAGTGCATGTAGGGTTTTTTTATTATTTGCAGTTGTTGGTTTCTTTGAGCCTATGCCTTATTACTCATATTATCGAGACCAGCTCAGTGACGAGTGACGTGAGTGACCGATTATATAGACTGAGTACCTCTATCTGTAATCTTGGGTGTTCTTTATTCTATGTAATACGGATATAATATTGGACCAATATGCTGGAATGCCGAGCCTGCACTTTCAGGACAATAGATGCTGACTAGTGCAGTAAAACAACCGTGGTGTTAGGTATTTATGAATCAACGAATCAAATGACCTTGTTGAGCCAAGGTGGGAAAGTTATATCTTCGACAGGCACAAACGTACACGAACATAAATACTGCCCAATTCGGTTCTCCGGAGAAATCAATGTACAGGTATACTTCGTGTTAGTTGGGCGGTCGAAACTATAAATTGCAACAGAAAAGTATCTGTCGGAGATCCGAGCTTGTGAATGTCAGTGATGAGAATCCAATCTAAAGATGATGGTAAATGGCCCCCTTAAACAACCGAACTTGAAAACAATCAAACGGTAAAATGTTGATATGTAACAATACCAAAAACAAGACATACAGGTCTGGCAGATCCAGAAGAGGTACATACAAGAGACAATTACATAACAAATCAACCAATGAACAGATGCATTTCCTCTATATTGACAGACCAACCCAGTATACAGCAGAATACATAGGTGGAAGTCAGATACATGCATTGTTATCATAAGAATTATAAGTCATGTAGGTTACACAGGCAGTACAGAAACAATACAAGAGTTTCACAGGTGTTACCTAAACAATACTAATTCTATAAAAGGTTTGAGACCGTGGTTCAAAAGGGGTTTGCACCGGCGTATGACTAGTGAGTAGTAGCGTTAACGGGAATTGAGTTAACTTTCACCCGGATGTAGAGGTCATTTGTGGAGGTCACGTGGAGGTCGGAGAGGTCAAGTGCAGTATAGTTCCGGCAGAATCACCAAAAAGCTACCTCCAACACAGGAGAGTTCCAATTGTTGCAGGGAATGTATTCCTCCGCGGTGATGCGGTCCTGGCGGTGATGCGGTCGCGGAAAAAGCTTCCGCGGAGAAAAAGTAGTCCCTAGATAAAATGGTCCGATTGGGTCGAGTGAGGTATCAAAGTGAAGCATTCGTGAAGGGGCATCTGATGGGCTGGGTGTGGGGTTGAAATATCGGCATTCTGCGCATGCGCGGTGGCCCAAGGGTATGGAAATAGACGTGTTGAGGTGTAGGGGAGCCCCTAGTGGACCGATGGGGTCATATGAGGTATCCATGTGAAGCCTAGGTGAAGGGGCATCTGATGGGCTGGGTGTGGGGTTGAAATATCGGCATTCTAAGCATGCGCGGTGGCCAAAGGGTATGGAAATAGACGTGTTGAGATGTAGGGGAGCCCCTAGTGGACCGATGGGGTCGAGTGAGGTATCAAAGTGAAGCATTCGTGAAGGGGCATTTGATGGGCTGGGTGTGGGGTTAAAATATCGGCATTCTGCGCATGCGCGGTGGCCAAAGGGTATGGAAATAGACGTTTTGGAGCTAGGGGAGCCCCTAGTGGACCGATGGAGTTGTATGAGGTATCCATGTGAAGCCTAGGTGAAGGGGCATCCAGTCATGGGTGGGTGCATGTAAAATTTTTCCTGAAAAAAAGCGGAATACGGACTTTATCGAAAAATCCGGGAAAATACCTATATGGGGTATGGGGGTATATCGGTCGCCGGGCTTAACGGGGCTTGCCTATCAATATAGTTATCTCCCCCTAGTTCCAGGGTGGGTGTATGTAAAATTTTTCCTGAAAAAATACGGAACACGGACTTTATTCTAAATGACGTGAAAATGCCTATATGACAAACATGATAGGAAGTGTCCCGGAGCGAATCGGTGAAATTTTTGAAAAAGTACCATACAGCCCATATAGACCCATATAGTCCCATACTGGGGGTATAGGATCAATGTTTGTCCCCCTGGGAAACCTACTTCTATACATTTGCGCTATGGTTGTTTGGATTTGTTTTTCACGTCTCGTCATTTAGAACACGATAGGAAGTGTCCCGCAGTAAAACGGTGAAATTTTTGAAAAAAGTCACCGAGGCCTGGGTAGGTCCATAGGCCTATACTGCATGGCTATGGGTGCCTAGGGCCATACGGGGTGGACATGTTGGAGTCTAGGTGAGTCCCTAATGGTCCAATGGGGTCGAGTGAGGTCTTATTTTGAAGCTCTCGTGGAGGAGCACTTGACTACACTAATGGTTCGTCCGTGTTCAATAGTCTGCGCATGCGCAGCCTGGCCCGTATTATGGTAAGTAGGCATTTTGGGGGGTATGTTTGTGTGTGTTTGGGTTAGAGATGGGCTATTCACGGTTCGAATGGGTCGTGTGATGTATCCATGTGAAGCCTATGTGAAGGAGCCTCTGATGGCGTGGGTGTGGGGTTGAAATATCGTCATTCTGCGCATGCGCAGCCTGGCCGTAGTATGGAAATAGACGTTTTGGGGGTCTAGCCGAGCCCCCCATGGGCCTATTGGGTCGAGTGAGGTATCCATGTGAAGGCTAGATGCGGGGGCTAGACTAATTATATATTCTGTATTATACAATCGGATAGCGGTTGTCGTGAATAACAACAAGTTCAGCAATGTTTATATAGTTTATTATCCCCAATGTTACATCATACCCAGGCTGAGGGAGCCGCCCTGGGTATGTTTAGTATGTTCACAGCAAAACAAATTGAAATATCAAACACCATGTTTTATTATTTAACGCACCGTCACATTAGGTACAAGTGTTTACTGAGCTCAAGTCAACGATCAGCATGTAGACATAGAGAGTATATGCGGCATCATATGGTATTCATCAGTGCGCGGGTGACGCATTCAACCGATGGCGGTGGTCGGTCAGCTTGGTAAGGAAAAACGTGACATTGGTTACCCTCTCTACCACCCATTGTATGTTGGGGCGTTGACGATGTGCCCATCTTGAGATGGGTGTCCAGTATCTCCACGGTGTCCAGTATCTCCAGCATCGTCTCTAGTGACCTCCGGTTAATGATGGTGAACGACTGGTCAGACACATAGATATTATTGCCGGGATAATAATACCGTAACTGGCCCGTCTTTTTGTGACGTAAGATGTACCCGAAAGCGACATTCAATTTGAAGGCCGTAGTTTGATCTTTGAAGATGGCTTCCACGTAGCTGCGTAGACGGGTGCGGTTGGTCAGTGGAAAATTGTAAATATCTTGAATAGGGCCATGAGGGTGGAAACAGTGCCGTGTCATGGACCAATGGCGCCGATCGATGTCACTCACTGGATGGTTGTCCTGTAAGAGATCGCCCAGAAAATGTTCGATGTTGTCAGGCGTATGACTCGAAACCGTAACGCTGGGGTCCGGCTGGATATCCAGGCTCTTCTGAACTGTGGGTATAGGCGGGCTCTCCTTCATCGCATCACCAGTGGCGTTCGTCTCCCTGGGCTTATCTTCACTGGGTCTGACCTTCCGCGGCTCCTCTTCAGTAGGAAGTTGTCGCTCATGCCATAGTACCGGGGCATGAATCAACCGTTGGTGTCGCAGCAACTGACTGCGTCGTTTGAAGCGTTGACCACAATCCTCGCATGGACGCTTGCGTGGCCCATGAATTGAACGTTCGTGGCGCAGTAACTGATCCTCCCGATTAAATGACCCTGCGCAGGTTATACAAGTATACCGTGCATCATTGTGGGTGGTGGCCTCGTGGCGTCGAAAATTATCTAGACGAGTAAACTGCTTCTGACAAGTTGTGCAAGTGAACATCTTGGTGGAATCGCCCAGAAAATGTTCGATGTTGTCAGGCGTATGACTCTGTACCGGGGCATGAATCAAACGTTGGTGTCGCAGCAACTGACTGCGTCGTTTGAAGAGTTGACCACAATCCTCGCATGGACGCTTGGGTGGCCCATAAATTGAACGTTCGTGGCGCAGTAAAGCATCTTCCCGATTAAATGACCGTGCGCAGGTTATACAAGTATACAGTCCATCGTTGTGGGTGGAGGCCTCGTGGCGTCGTAAATTATCTAGACGAGTAAACTGCTTCTGGCAAGTTGTGCAAGTGAACATCTTGGTGGTTGACAGAGTGTGTGATGAAACGGCCAGGCCGCTTCCCTTTTATAGCACGCTAGCTGGTGATCTATTTTTAGCACACTCTACCCCCAGGGGGCTGTTCACAGCATCTGTGACGTCATCAGTACGAGTAGTAGCGAAAGTCAGCATTTTGGGGCAGTGAAGGATGGTATTTGGTGTAGAGATGGACCATCCTTGGTCCGAATGCGTCATGGGAGGTGTCATGTTGTAGCTCTCGGGGTGTAGACCCCAATTTGAGGGATATCCACAGCATCTGTGACGCCATTGGTGACGTCATCAGTACGAGTAGTAGCGAAAGTGGGCATTTGTTAGCAGTGAAGGATGTTACTTGGTGTAGACATGGACCATCCGCGGTGCGAATGCGTCGTGTGAAGTGTCATCTTGTAGCAACGCCCACCAACGCCATTCTTAATGCTTCAACGCCCTGGTGAAATAGCTCAGAAGCTCTGATATTCCATGGAATTGTCACTAATTCTTCGAAATGCAGTGACGCCCGTGAACGCCCGTCGCTACACCTTAACACTCTAACATAACGCCATGATATAGACCGAAGAGAGAACAACAACAGCAACAACAACAACAAGGATGACACATGAGAGAATAACAACAACAAGAAGTTTTTTCATATAGTTTATTCTCCCCAATGTTACATCATACCCACGCTGGGGGAGCCGCGTCGGGTATATTTACAATTCAAGAAGATTCTTATCCAATCAGAGGCCACCATTTGCATCTGTCATATTCCTTCCTGTCCGTTAGATGTATTCTCGGCTACTCTTGTCCAATCAGAAGTCGCCATTTCAGAAAGTTCCATCTTCGGCCATGTTCGCTCTGAACCGTTTGTTCTAATCGTCATCGGGCAGGCCAGGATACCGTTGAGGAAACAGATCCTCAGATAGTTGTTTGTGCATTCTGAGTATCTATCAGTGCATGGGTGAATACTTTCATCCGATGGGGGTGGTGGGTCAGTTTAACCACGAAGAATTTAACATTGGTGACCCTCTCCACTATCCACTTGGTGTTGGGACGCTGTTCATAGGCCCATTCCAAGGGATCCACAGTGTCCAGTTGGGCCAGCATCGTCTCTAGCGACGCCCGATTGGTAATGGTGAAAGGATGGTCGTACACTGGGTTGATGGCACTGGAATAGAAATAGCACAATTTACGCGTCATCTTATGGCATAAGATGTA